>JACEIK010002212.1:13470-46338 GCA_018107945.1 Datura stramonium | reverse complement strand
CAACAAGTTTAAGTATCGGCGTTAGTCTAGTTCTTACCTTATTCCCTGTGGGTTCGACCCCAACCTCTTTGTTAGATTCTTTGTTGACAATGTCCGCTTTATACTTTGCTAGGAAGAGAGAGTTTGAGCACTATAAAAAAGATCAACACCCTAAACTTAATACTTTTGCATGTCCTCAAGCAAAGAAAACAAAAAAAACTAAAAACGATACTTAACTAAAAAATAAACCTAGGATACTACAGTCAACATCAATCAAAATTTTCACCATAAATCCAAATAGCTTTTGACCCTTTATTAAGTAAACCAAATTAGCATATGCACATCAAGTAACCACACACCATGATAAATAGGGATCAAAATATGTCATCTAGCTATTAGCAAATAGTCAAGTCATCACCAATGTTTTTCACATGGGCAACTGGCAAAATAAAACACAAAAAAGTACCCTCACAACAAATGAAGTCCCCCACTCACAGATATATAAAAATATGAAATATGGGACTGAACAAGAAAGACTCTCACCCTCACAAGGAAGTTTCAAATACTACACATCAGATACCATAGGCTTGCTCTTATTTTCTCTACTTCGGCTCTTCAAACGGTTAGGGTAAGATCACTATAGGACTTGATTCGGATTTTAATGTAGGCTTTCGGGTTGAGTATGGTAGATATGAAATTTTTTTAGTGACTAAACCCTCCTTGGCAATACATACAAGTGGCTCAACTTTTCACTTTTTTCTCCCTTTTCACTTTTTTAACTTTTTCCTCTCTTTTCACCATTTTTATGCAATTGTATGGGTGTGGTGTGTTTTCAAATTTTCATTCATTTTTCTCTTTCTGTGTCTTCTTTTCAATTTTTCTTTTTCTTCTTTTGTCTTGTCACACCATGCCTCATTTTTAACCCTTTTTCTTTTCTCTTCCTTTTTCACCTCTCCAAGATCTATGCACCCCTACTCTAGCAACCTTCAACTTAGGGATTTTTCCTAGGTTGAGGTTCACAATGTCCAAGGAGGGACCAGGGCCAAACAGGTTCATTATAAAAAATGGGTACAAGGAATAGATTAATCAAAGAAAAATGGTTCACTAAAGGCTCAAAATCGAGATCAAGGGAATTATATTATTCTGGTAGGGTACTTTAAGCTAAAGTGCGTTAAACAAAAATGGCATATGGTTCTTTCCTAACAAACCATCCTAAAACCTATGTAAAGACCAACCGGAAAAGTTCTAGATACTCTACGCAGTATTGAACAAGGCATAGACCTCACCCACTGATGGCACATATTTTGCATTCATTCTTCCTATCCGGTTTATACATGGCTAAATAGAACTACTCATGCTAATACACTAAATGACATAAGAAGATCCATAGAAATCATGCTTTTTAATCAACAAGTACATAGCTAACCATCAAAATATTTAAATAGGGTCAATTTTTCAAAACTTCAAAACTAGTGCAATTTATTGATTGAGCTATCTTAAGCTACTTTGTAATTAAGCAAGAACATCCTAGACATACTGTTTCTAGTAGATAGAGTGCTCGAGGAAAAGAAACACGGAAAGAAAAACCTTCGGTCGAATCCAAAAATCCAAAAAATACAAGTACACACCATCCCTTTTGAAAAGGCTTGCTTCGTCTTCGAAGCATAGAATATAAAGCAAAAAGAAGGGAACATACCTGTGGCTACTTGGGCTTCACCTTCTATGGGTTGCCTCCCATGCAGCTCCTAATTTAATATTGCGACATGACACAAGTCTCTTGACTTCTAAAACTTCGTCAAGGAACTCAGACTCATCCTCGATTGCTGAGACCACTCTATACTCCTTTGGTTGCTTTATTGATCGGCAGACATTGAAGGTGACCTCTTCTTTATTGAGTTTGAATTTTAACTTGCCACCTCCACATCTACTAAAGCCCTCCTAGTGGGAAGAAATGGTCTCCCAAGAATGATGGGGACCTCAAAATCAACCTCACAATCAAGAATCACGAAGTCCTCTATGAATATGAATCTGTCCACTTTAACAAGCACATCAAGTAGGATCCCCACAGGCTTTCATCACAGTTCGGTCGGCCATCAGCAGCCGCATAGTAGTCAGTATGGGGGCTTCCAAGCCTAGTTGCTGATGCTTGCTCCTAGGTCGTAGAGTGCCCTCTCGAACTCAACATCACCAATAGTACATGGAATGGTGAACGCACCTAGATCCTTCTTTTTATGGGTAAGGACCCGTGAGGCTATAGAGCTACAATGATGCACGTTATCCACGGGCTCATAGCTCAAGGACCTTTTCTTAGTAACAAGGTCCTTCATAAACTTGGTGTGTCCCAACATCTGTTCTAATGCCTCGACCAATGGTATGTTTACAGATAAATGTTTTAACATTGACAGGAATTTCTGAAACTTACTATTCTTCGTCTTCTTCTTTATTCATTGAGGGAACGATGGCGGTGGTCGTGGGATAGTCTTATAAATCTATGTGGACCCTTGTTTCTCTCCTTGTTCAACCTCAGGCTCCTCCTCAACAACTGAAGCCTAAGTCAATTCAGCATCCTCCTCATGCTCATGCTCAACAACCTCTTCCTAATTATCAATTATACTTTCTTTCTTGCTTTGAAGCTCAACTATAACCGACAGAGGGGGATCAACTGTGGTCAATTTAAGCTCTAAATTTGGATCAAGGGATATTTATTTCCATTTGGTAGGTCTTTTAAGGCTAAAATGGACCCATTCATAAAAAATGGCCTATGATCCTTTCCTACATTCCCATCCTCTAACTCGGTACGATTGATCAGGCAAGTTCTAAATTGACACACACCGCAGAAATTAAGTATTAAGTCTCACTTACACATTGCACATGCCAACATCATCACTTCTACTAACTGCTAGTTAGGGTACAATCATACAATGGTAAACATATTTAAAGTTTTAATGCCCTGCAATGATTCACAAAGGTCATACTTGTGAGGAGTATCACATTATCAGTTCAAATAATTTCACAAATTCATGCTCTTGATTGCCTTAAGTTCACCTAATTTTCTTTCGACTGACATAAAAAAACACAAAAACATAAAAACCTAAACTTGTTGGTTCTACTAGATAAGGAACACCCGAGGGAAAAGATATCCGGCAAGAAAACCCTCGGG
The DNA here is from genome assembly GCA_018107945.1 of Datura stramonium. NCBI lineage: Eukaryota > Viridiplantae > Streptophyta > Magnoliopsida > Solanales > Solanaceae > Datura > Datura stramonium. Next base: position 43,199 of record JACEIK010002212.1, on the reverse strand, counting down.
ATATGTTCAGCAAAAATACACAGGAATTTAGGAGGGGTATAACATTATCAGTTCAAACAATTTCAAAAATTCATGCTCTTGACTGCCTTAAATTAACCTAATTTTCTTTCGATTGACATAAACAAGCACAAAAACATAAAAAACTAAATGTGTCAGTTCTACTAGATAAGGAACACATGAGGAAAAATATATCCGGCAAGAAAAATACTCGAGTTATGTTCAGCAAAAATACACAGGTATCCCTCCCCACCCCCATCAAGAAAAGCACGCGTCATCCTCGAAGCATATATAAAAAGACATGGAAATAGGGAACATACCTGTGCGATCTAAGCGTCTGTGACTTGGTCAGTGGAGGGTGCAGATACTCCTCCAGTGTCAGCTCCTATACTATCGGCTTGACCCAATGCATTTTTAGAACCTACTGAGCTCGTTCCTTCTCCATGAGCTCTCGCTGCCTCAACTACGGCCCTCTGTCGAGCCTCCTCTCTAGAGAACTGTTGCACTGTCTCCATCTCTTTCCGCTCTCGCTTATGCTCATAGAGTACAGAATCATCCTCATCAAAACATACCTCCTCACGAGGCCTCTTTCCCTTATCCTACACCACCGACTCCTTATTAATAAAATCAAATATTGTCGGTAGCTCTTCCTCGCTCTCATCATTAATCACTAGAATCATGGTTGGAGGGATCGCAGCTACCTGTCGTGCGGAAAGCTCCTGCACCTCCGCTCAGAGCGCTACTACATCCGCTACCACCTTGCTAGCTCAGGCGCTTGTAACTGTGCAAGGAGCTCATCCATACTCTTCTCAAAGGCATCTAACCAGCCATGCACTGAGCTAGAGAGCGCCTCCAACTCCTTTGTAACCCTTGGATTAACTTGCTTCATTAATACCTTAACTTGAAGAGCCGTGTGTGCTCACTTTTTTTTGGTTTTCGCCAGCCGCCTAGCCATGTCAGTCAAGAAATATTAGGAAATAGTGACTAGACCGGCTGAAGGAGCACGTGAGGGTGCAAAAGGTGGTCAAGGAGCTGCTGCTGTGGATGAGGACTCTGGAACCTCAGCAGGTGCGAGAATGTCAATTGCATCTATAGCCTCAAGATGGCTACCAATCTCTCTGGCCTTTGTGGGCTCTGCCGCAACCTTAGTAAATAATGCAGCCTCAGTTTGCATACCGCTGCTCAATGCCTCTGCCAATAAAGTCGCTCCAGTGGATGCGGCAGAATGAATTCTCACTCTCGATACCATGTTTGTTTCGTCTATTATCAACCCTATATTCGGTGATCTTGTGGACCACCACTAGCTGATCAACCGATGACAATTCTGCCACCTTTGACTCCTGATAGAGTCTATCTATGAGGCATAGAAAGGGAATGGTAGTGCTGTCTACTATCGCCCGCTCTCGAATCTCTTCAACAATATATCGCTGGAAATTTATGGCGTACCCCTATGTAATTCTAGCTACCAGTGAAGCTCTGTCAGGTGAAAGCACATTATCGTTGCTGGTCGGTATCAGCCTATGCCGAACCAATGACCACCAGGATTTAGCTTGGATGTTCAATGTAACCTTTTTTATCTGTGACTCAGTGCCATGAAACCACTCAACCAGCGGACCCCTTGTGGAAATGACGTGTGACAGCTAAGTGTACTCCCTGATTCATTCTTCACTATTCAGCTTCTTGTTTTGGACTTTCTTTAGCTTGAACAATCTGTGATCAAACTCGGCGATGTTTATTGGGGCATGATAGTCTTGACCATAGAGAAGCCTAGAGATGGTCCTCTTAGAGATTTATATAGGCGTCTCTCGAATCGACACCTACGTCAATGCGGGCCTCTTCTTCCAGTCCTGGCCTCCCAAAGCCAGATGTTGTAACGTGCCTGCGTAGGCGGCATAAAACTCTCTAACCAGGAAAGGGTTGTAGCTCCCCGACGGCTCAGTTGACCACCCGAACCTATATCTATCAAACAATGCCTACAGCTCGGGGAGGTCTTGAGCCCTGTGGTAACCAGTCTGGGCTCCTCGTAGATGCTCCTCTTTCGATGGCCTTTTTCATTCGGAGCAATGTACCTGTTGTAAATGGCCCGCATACCTAAAACAAACCATCGCCTCACCTACTGTGGCTGATCATTAAATGTATTTGAAGTCTCTGTAAACTCATCATCTGTAGTCCCCTGTTGAGCATGTGATTCATCAGCAACTTCTGCATTTGCCGCAGCTGTGGTGCCCTCGGGAGCAATCGAGACTGTGGAGCCAACATTCTCTTCTACTTGGCTTGGTGGGTCTCTTGCAAGTGGGGTACGAGAATCAACCAGGGATATCAGATTTGTAGGGCGTTGTGTCCTTTCCCTGGTGGATCTCCTCTGAAGCTACTCTTTCGAAACATCATATTCCTCCACCGAGCCACTCGACTCTTTGGAGGAGGAGGGCGCGTCCTTAAGTCTGCGATATGATGGTTGACTCCTCTCAGGCACCTATTTCTTGGACGAACCCTTCTTTGCTGTACATTTCTGTGCCATTGTACCTGTGGAATAATTGTTAGTATTTAAAATGAGATGAAACAAAATCAACTTTTAATTTTGTCCCTACAGGCAGAACGAGGGACTCAACGAGTCGTTTCCACTGCCCACGACTCATGAGGTCACTCGTTGTCTGCAGGTTATTTTTTTCTTTGTTAGACCAGTGGACTTAACGACTGGTCACAATGATTCGTTACTTATGGCAACGATTCGTTAGACCAGTCGTGAGGTACACTAGTCTGCATCTCCCATTTCCCACTCAGGATGAGCTACACAATGAGTCGTTGGGTGATACCACGACTCATTATGTGGTTCTTGCTCAAGAGTCTATGAAAAACTAACTTTACCCATGTTCCATCTCAACTAAATTTATAATCTCACAAGCACAAATCCTCATATTTATTAAAGGTCTTATGTCCAAATTCACACAACAACATCATGGCACTAAGGTTTCATCTAAAACTCATGGTATTGTTCAAATTCACAATTTTAAACAAGAAAATGAGTAGGGAAAAGCTCGAAATAATTGAATACTCTCAGGTGTAAGAGCAGACGGGTGAGTTCAACTTGAGATTGCGATGGTATGTGGAAACTGAGTAGATTTGAATGCGATTGTGCGTGTGTGAGTGATTTGCGAGTGGCTGTGTAGTTGTGAATTCTTTGGAAATGTGAGATGCTTTGGGAGAAGAAGAAGCGGGAAATTTTTTATTAAAAGATTTGGTAGTTTGAACTTGTGGGGAAATTTAGAGGGAGAAATTCGAGTGATTTGATTTGTTTAAAATTGATTTCCTTATTTAAACGTGGGTCGGTTCAGATGAATATTTTACTTAAAGTAAACCATAACCCACGTAACGATTCGTTAGATGAAGCCACGACTCATTTGGTTATTTCATTAAATTAAATCGATCAAAATCTTATCTGGGACCTAAAGACTCAAGTAACGACTTGTGGTGATACCCAATGAGTCCTGGCATGAGTCGTAGGCCCTGAACTGCAGTAGCTTCATGATGGGTAACTTGACGAATCATTTGGTCACCCAACAATTCGTTAAGTCATTCATTGTCACCTTTTTAATCTTAATTCCGTCTTTGATCCAGTAGACTTAATGAAAGACCCCATGATTCATTGTCACTGGCAACGACTCATTTTATCAACCGTTGTCCGCACGGTTTTCTGTGTCAGTGACCACGATCCACTGAACGTGTCGTTTGTTCAGATAATGACTCGTTCGATGCTTTTTGGCACCAACAACTCAAGTTCAAATAAAAGGTTTCAGCTTCAAATTTCCCATCTTAATCACTTGCACACATCAACACATGTCAACACTATATTTTTCTTACAATTACAACTTGGGTTTCCTCCCAAGAAGCGCTTGATTTAACGTCGCGGCACGACACGAGTATTTTGACTACTCAGACTTCATCAAAACACCTCTATGGGTTGTCTCCCATGTAGTGCCTGATTTAATGTCGCGATCACGATGCAAGTCCCCGGATTACTCAAATTTCATCCATAGCCCAGAGATCCACCATCTTTATTTCTTCGCTCTTCCCCAGATATGCTTTCACCCATTTACCAATGACTTTAAATCGCTTACCTTCATAGTTTTCCAGTTAAATTTCCCTATGGGAGAATAATTGAACCACTCGAAAATCCCCCAACCATTTGGACTTCAATTTGCCAGGAAACAAGCGAAGCTTAGAATTGAATAGTAACACCATATAAACCGGGCTGAACTCTCTCTTCTCAATCTTCCGATCATGCTGAATTTTTACCATTAGTTTATAAATTTCAGATCTCTCATAGGCTTTCAAATGGAATTCATCTAGCTCATTTAACTGATCAAGCCTCAAGTTGGCAGCTTCGCCCTAGTTCAAATTCAATTTCTTGAGCGCCCATATACTTTGTGCTCAAGTTCAACCGGGAGATGACATGCTTTCCCATATACAAACTGATACGGAGACATACCTATAGGAGTCCTGAATGCGGTCCAATAAGCCCATAAAGCATCATCTAGCTTCCTAGACCAATCTGTCCGGTTAGCATTTACAGTCTTCGCTAAGATTGTCTTTATTTCCCAATTGGAGACTTCAACTTGTCCATTAGAGTGTGGATGATAGGGTGTTGCCACCCTGTTTTTCACCCCATGTTTTTCCAATAAAGTATGAAACAACCGGTTGCATAAGTGTGAACCCCTATCACTAATGATGGCTCTGGGAGTCCCAAATCTGACAAAAATATTCTGCTTTAAGAATGCTATGACACTCTTCCCTTCATTATTTGGAAGTGCAACTGCCTTCACCCATTTCGAAACATAGTCCACAGCAAAAAGTATGTACTTCATCCCGTTTGATCTCACAAATGGGCCCATAAAATCAATGCCCCACACATCAAACAACTCAATGACAAGGATGGATATAAGAGGAAGCTCATGCCTTTGTGATATGCATCCTTGCCTTTGGGATGCATCCCATGCCTTCGCAAGTTCATGCGTATCCTGGTGAATGGTTGGCCAATAGTACCCATATTGTAGAATCTTGTGGGTTGTGCAAATCCCGCTGTGGTGACCCCCAACAGGGGATGAGTGGCAGGCCTCCAATATGCTCAACATCTCCACCTCGGGCACGCATCTCCGAATCACCCCATCAGCATATATGCAGAATAAGTAAGGCTCATACCAGAAAAACATTCGCATGTCATAAATGAAGTTCTTCCACTGGTGAAAAGATAAGTGCTCTGGTATAACATCATTCACCATATAATTTGCGAAGTCTACAAACCATGGGATGAGATCCTGTGACACAGCTAAAACCTGCTCGTTGGTGAATGCATCATCTATGTCAAGCTCATCATGAAGTGCTGCATCTTGTTCCAATCTTGATAAATGATCTGCCACCTGGTTTTCGGTCCCTTTACGATCTTTTACCTCAAACTCGAACACTTGTAGCAGCAGAACCCATCGAATCGATCATGGCTTGGAATCCTTCTTTGCCATTAGATATCTCAAAGATGCATGGTCTTTATGAACTATCACCTTAGTTCCAAGAAAGTACGCCTGAAACATCACAAATGCAATAACTACAGCCAACAACTCCTATTCTAACACGAGGTAATTTTTCTGAGCTGCATTAAGAGCCTTGCTAGCATAATAAATAGGATGAAAAATCTTTTCACTCCTCTGACCCAACACAGCTCCTAGGGCCACTCAGTAAGCATCTTACATAACCTCGAACAATAAAGACCAGTCAGGTGCCACTATAATTGAGGAAGTAGTCAATCTCTCTTTTAGGCATTCAAAAGCCTTCAGACATGCCTCATCAAAAACAAACTTCACCTCTTTCTCAAGCAGTTTACATAAAGAATGTGCAATCTTTGAGAAGTCTTTGATGAATCTCCTATGAAACCCTGCATGACCCAAAAAGCTTCAAACATCTTTCACAAAAGTTGGAGGTGGTAGACTAGCAATTACTTCGATCTTAGCTCGGTCCACTTCAATACCCTTACCGGAAATCTTATGGCCTAGCACTATACCTTCTTTGACCATGAAATGGCACTTTTCCCAGTTAAGCACCACGTTGGTCTCTTCACATCGCTGCAACACCTTGCTCAAATGAGCCAACCAATCTTCGAATGAATCACCCACCATCGAAAAGTAATCCATAAAGACTTCAATGGTGTCCTCCACCATGTTAGAAGATATGGACATCATGCAACACTGTAAAGTGGCGGGCGTATTACATAACCCGAAAAACATCCTCTTAAAATCAAATCTACCATATGGACAGGTGAAAATGGTTTTCTCTTGGTCTTCGGGGACTATAGATATCTGGTTGTACCCCAAATAACCATCAAGAAAACAGTACCATCCTCTTCCTACAAGTCGGTCTAGCATCTGATCCATGAATGGCATAGGAAACTGATCTTTCTAAGCCCAACGGTTCAACTTACTATAGTCCATGCATACTCTCCAACTGGTGACTGGTCTAAGTGGAATGAGCTCATTGTTAGCATTTGGGACCACTCTGATTCCTCCCTTCTTCAGTACACACTAAACTGGGCTCACCCATTTGCTATCAACAATAGGGTAAACCATACCCACATCCAACCACTTGATGATATCCTTCTTGACCACCTTTTGCATGGGTGTATACAAACTACGTTGATGCTCAATGCTTGGAATACAATCTGGCTATAGCTGGATCTTATGAGTGCAAATACTGGCTAGGATTCCAATAATGTCTGCAATAGTCCATCCTATGGCTTTTTTATATCTCTTCAGAATGGAGACTAAAGCCTCTACTTGCCATTCCTCTAAGTCAACTGCAACAATGATTGGTAAAGTGTTACCGGTTCCTAGAAATACATACTGCAACTGAGACGGGAGTGCTTTGAGCTCCAATACTGGAGGCTCCTCAGTAGATGGCTTGGTCGGTGGGGTCACCTGCTTCTTTAGGTCAAGATCAATCTTCTTTGGAGCATAGGTACATGAACCCATACCAGCAAGTGCATTCACAATCACCTCACCCCCATGGATCTCCTCAACACCAACATTCATCAACACTGCTGCTAAGTCATCAAGAGTCATTAACTCCTCAATGGGCATAATTGGAAACTCAGGTTCCACAAAATTAATTAGTGAGACCACTCTCATGTCATTTGGCTGCTTCATGGATTACATTGAATGTCACCTCCTCATTGTTCAACTAGAATTTTAGCTGTCCAGTTTCCATATCTACAAGAGCATGTCCGGTGGGGAGGAATTGTAGCCCTGAGATAATGGGGACCTTGAAATCAACATCACAGTCCAGAATGACAAAATCGACTGAAAATGTAAAGGACTCCACCTTCACTCGAACATCATAGAGAATTCCCACTAGATTTTTTACCGTACGATCTGCCATTAAAAGCCGCATTATAGTCTTTTTGGGGGATCCCAAGCCCAACTGTCTGAACATTGCTAGAAAAATCAAGTTAATACAAGCACCCAGATCACATAGCGCCTTAGAAAAATTAAAGGCTCCAATAGTGCATGGTATGGTGAACGCTCCAGGGTCTTCCTTTTTTCTGAACAAGAGAACGGGATGCTATTGCACTACAGTGGTGCAAATTATCTGCAGGTCCGAAGCTTACGATCCTCTTTCTAGTGACAAGGTCCTTCATGAATTTAGCATAGCCGAGCATCTTCTAAAGTGCCTCAACTAATGGGATGTTCACCGATGATTGTTTCAACATAGAGATGAATTTGTGATATTTCCCATCTTCGACCTTTTTCTTCAACCTCTATGGATAAGGAGGAGGAGGTCTAGGAATAGGTGTGATCTTTTATTGTACCTCCTTCTCCTTCTCTCCGCCAGATCCATGCTCCTTTTCATTACTAGGAGTGGTCTTCTCTACTGACTCATCAACCAAAGTCTGGTTCTCGGAATCTGCCATTCTATCATCATCAATCACTAAGGGCTCTACTGTGTCATCAATCACAACTGGTCTCGGAGGATCAACTGTCACCTTCCCACTCCTAGTAGTGACCGCCATGCAATGACTGTCATTTTTCATATTTTGAACTATGTTGATTGGAAGTATGCCCTTCAACCTCTGGTTCATAGCAACAGACATCTGACTAAGCTGCTGCTTAATCTGCTTAATGGCCACGACATGTGATTCCACTTTTTGGTTCATACCAGAAATATTAGCGCAAAGCTCCTTGAAATGGCCATCTATCGCCTCCATCTTCTTAAGTACCTTAGACAATATGTCTTCCACCCTTGAACCACTACACTCTGGCTCACGGTTCCTTAGAGGAACATAAAGACCGCTTCTGTCATTCTTGTACTACTCACGCTTTTTCCAATCTCCATTCTCTCTGTATTGACCTCGGTTATAATTGTTATCCCTGTAGTAGTTCCGACCTTTGTTCCTCTGACCTTGACGCCAAGAGTCTTGGTTAGACCCTCGGGTTTCATTCCAGAAACTCACCCCTTGATCATTCAAATAATTAGCTTCCTCCTCAGATTCTAATTCACCTCCATCATTTCTCGGGGCCTTTCCTTGAGAACCCACAACATTCACCTTTTCACCCTTAGCTCTCATCAAATTCTTAGCAAGCAGTCCCATTGTGGTCTTTATTTTAGAAATATCCTGATCTCGCTCTTCATACTTCCTTCTCTGTTCTGAGACATACCTACCGCACAAGAACTATTCAGAGTCTCCAACTCTCTTGTGTGCCATGTGCAGTTGGTTTTAGTGATTCTGTCAAGTAGCTCAGCAGCTTCAGCATAAGTGTGACTCATGAATGTTCCGCCAGACACGGTAGTAGCCACCGCCTTGGTGTTAGCATTTAGAGACCTATAGAAAATTTCCATCAATGTATCATTTGGGATCCTGTGGTTGGACACTGTTTTTGAGCTTGTTGTTAAAATTCAACCATGTCTCTTGATGTGCCTCAGAACTTAACTTCCAGAAGTTGTATATCTCATCTTTCAGCTGCAAAGCTCTGGATGTTGGGAAAAACCTTTCAAGAAAATCTCTTTTTAACTCCCTCCAGGTAGTGATAGAATCGTTGGGCAGTTCTTCCAACAATAGAGTTGCCTCACTCCCTACTGAAAAGGGAAATAACCTCAGTCATATCGTATTTTGACTCACTCCAGGTTGTTTGTATGATTTGCAGATACCAACAAAATTAGTCAAGTGAGTATGTGCATCTTTAGTTGCATGACCCATAAATATTCCCTTCTTGTTGAGCAGTTGGATCATAGCACTGGTAATATTCGCCCCAGCAGGCAAAGGGGGAGGGACAATAGCTCCAATGGCACCAGCTTCATCAATATCAGCATCATCGTCCTCATAAAAATACCGGTGCCTCTACTGATCTTGTTCCCCATGACTTAATAACCACAAGGCTTTTACACTAGTGATATATTCCGGTGTTTAGCATGCAATATTGGTAAGTTAAGTTCACCTAAATGGTTGGTCCCCTATTTGGATGATTATCACCACGTAACTTAGTCAGTATATGGGTGTATGCTTAATTAACCCTTACCCTTAATATCGGATTAGCAATTCCGGGACAAGGTCACGCTATTAGATGAGGGTTGATAGCCTCAAATCTCCGTTATTAATTCCTATTCCTATTCATCATCACCTTGATCCAGTAAGTAAGAATAATGCAAGTTCCAACGTTTGCAATTGTTAAGAAATAATTAAAACGAAGGAAAAAACAATACATGTATAAACCCCATTCAAGAATCACCAAGTATTTTTACCTATGTGTGTTAATTCATCATGGTTCTCACAACCCTAGTTATGGATTTAGCTACACATGTTTGAATAATCACAATCACAAAATATAGAAGAAATCATAATTGTAACTTACAAAAATTCATAGAAGAAAACTACTTGAATTGAATAAATCTCCAAAACTGATGAACAAAACATCGATGTTGTTTAATTCTCAAAATCATGAACAAAATTACAAACTTTTTTTCTTGAACTAATAAGGATCGTTAACAACACTAAAATTTATGTAAAAGTTGGTAAAATAAACTGTACTTCAAAAATAAACCTAAATATTATATTTATAGTCCCAAACAAATCTTTTTCTAACTAAAAATGGACTCTAGGTTGGCTGTGGTAATGGGCCAAGTAACGACTCGTTGGATCTCCCAACGAATCGTGGCGAGTAAATTTGACTCTTCCTCGGCATTTGTCCAGTCCAAGTGATGGGTCACGTAACGACTTGTTAGGCCTGGGAACGAGTCGTTAGGTCTTTTGTGGCCATGGCTCTCCAAATCCTCTAGTGCACTTGATGGATGCCCACAGTATCTGATGATGAGTCGTCACTTCTCCTGATGACTCGTTATGTTTGTCGTTGTCTTCACTTGGCATTCTTCCAAAATTTTTCTCCTAGTCCCCACGATTATCATAAGGACTCGTTACCAGATGTAATGAGTCGCGCCTTCAAATCGTGAGGTGCACTGGTTATCCTTCATCAAATTCGATCTCTTTCCCACAACTCCAGACATGAGTCGTGAATTGGGACCACGACTCATGACCTAGGTAGCAGCCTGCAATTTTTGTCCATGTTTTTCTTACTTTTCCCATTTCCTGCTCCGGACTTATTTTCCTACATCACTTAACACAAACACATCGTATCTACATAAACATATCAAAAATGTGCATATTTTCTTAGTTTTAATCGTCGAAAGTGCTGTAAAATCATGGCACATCATTCATCTATGCCTTAGAGAGAGGAGGAGCCTGCCGTTCATTTAAGGATTGTGTATAGACTTTTAAGGATCGCCAGTTGTTCGCTAAATTCAACAAGTGTCACTTCTGTCTGAACTCAGTAGCATTTTTGGGCCATGTAGTGTCAAGTGTGGGTGTACAAGTGGACTCCAAAAGATAGAAGCTATGAAGAACTGGCCTAGACTAGTTAGTTATTCTAATATCAGGAATTTCTTAGGTTTAGCTGGCTACTACAGAAGGTTTATTCAGGGATTTTTATCCATTGCAGCACCGTTGACTAAGTTGACACAGAAGAGAGTCAAATTTCAGTGCTTGAATGCCTGTGAAAAGAGCTTTCAGGAGCTAAAAACTCGACTCACTTCAGCTTCAGTATTGATCCTACCTAAGGGTATGGATGGTTTTGTTTTATATTGTGATGCCTCTAGGGTTGGTCTTGGTTATGTGTTAATGCAGCATGGTAAGGTCATAGCATATGCCTCTAGATAGATTAAGACTCATGAGAAGAATTACCCCACGCCTGACCTGGAATTGATAGTTGTAGTGTTTGCATTGAAGATTTGGAGACACTATTTGTATGGGGTCCATGTGGATGTGTTTACGGACCATAAGATCATACAATATGTGTTCACCCCAAAGGATTTGGATTTTTGACAAAGGATATAGTTAGAGTTGCTCAAGGACTATCACATGAGGGTCCTTTATTGTCCAGGCAATGCCAATATTATGGCAGATTCCCTTAGTAGACTATCCATGGAGAGTGTTTCTAATATGGAAGATGGAAGGAAATAGTTGGTGAAGGATGTGCATCGACTTGCATGATTACGGGTTCGCTTTGTTGACTCAATAGATAGCGTTGTGATTGTTCAAAATGGGTCAAAATCTTCTTTGGTGACTGAGGCAAAGGCTAGGAAAGATGAGGATCCTATTTTGGTGAAGTTGAAAGAAGAAGTTCAAAATCAGAAGGTGGAGGTCTTCTCCCAAGGGAGAGATGGTGTACTTCGATACTGTGGTCATTTATGTATTTTGGATGTCGATGATTTGAGAGAATAGATGTTGCATGAGGCTCATGGTTCTCGATATTCTATACATCCAGGTGCTACAAAGATGTACCGTGACCTACGGGAAGTTTACTGGTGGAATGGCATGAAGAGGAACATAGCAGAATTTGTGGCTATGTGTCCGAATTGTCAACAAGTGAAAGTTGAGCATCAACGACCAGGAGGTATACTACAAGATAACAATATCCCCACTCGGAAGTGGGAAGAGATCAATATGGACTTCATCATAGGGTTTTCTCGCACTCGCTGACACTATGACTCTATATGAGTAGTGGTAGACCAAGGTAGCTTATTTTCTACCGATCAAAACTACCGATTCAGCTGAGGACTATGCTAGATTATATATTCTGGAGTTAGTTCAGTTTATGGAGTTCCCTTGTCCATCATTTCGGATATAGGTACTCAGTTTACCTTATAGTTTTGGAGATCGTTTCAAAAGAGAATTGATACTCAGGTCAAGCTCAACACAGCTTTTCACACACAAATAGATGGTCAGGACGAGCGAACCATTCAGACTCTTGAGGATATGCTAAGAGCATGTTTGATTGATTTCAAAGGAATTTGGGATGATCATTTACCTTTTATCGAGTTTGTTTAAAACAACAGTTACCATTCTAGCATTTAGAGGCTGCATTTGAGGCTCTTTATGGGCGGAGGTGTAGGTCGCCTATTGGTTGTTTCAAAGTAGGTGAAGCTACGTGGATAGGGCTAGATTCAGTTCATGAGGCCATGGAAAAAGTTTCGCTTATTAGGGTAAGGCTAAAAATAGCTTAGAGTTGTCAGAAGTCATATGAAGATGTTAGGTGGAGAGAACTCGAGTTTGAAGTTGATGATTGGGTATTCTTGAAGGTGTCTCCCATGAAGGTATTGATGAGGTTAGAAAAGAAAGAGAAGATCAATCCCCGATATGTAGGCTCGTACAGGATTTTGAGGCATGTTGGCAAGGATGCTTATGAGTTGGAACTACCAGCGGAGTTAGCGTCACTGCACCCAATTTTCCATGTATCATTATTGAACAAGTGCATTGGTCACCTAGCTTTGGTTGTTCTAGTGGAGAGCATCGGTGTGAAGGATAGCTTTATTTATGAGGAGGTACCAGTTAAGATCCTTGATCGTCAGGTTCGAAAGTTGAGGAACAAGGAAGTAGCTTCAATGAAAGTCTTGTGGAAGAATTGACTTGTTGAGGGAGCTATATGGGAAGCCGAAGCAGATATGATGGCTAGATACCCGCTTTTATTCCCTTCCAGTCCCATTCTAGCATGAGGTATCAGTTTCCTCTATAATACTCTATCAGTTTCATGTCAAGTTCATGTCTCTCAGTTCCTTTAATGTTCTAGTACGTATGTATGATTTATGAATTCAGTTTACTCTTGTGTATCAGTCCAGAGTCAGTCACTCTATTAGATTTCAGCTTCAGACGTTCAATGTTTGGGATTGTAGTTCCTTTCCTCGGCCTTTTAGTATGTTTACCACACATTTGACGATGAATGTTCCCAAGGGGGAGATATTGTGATATCACAAAAGTTTCTAAGATTGACCTCGGGATTAGAATTGTGATCAGCAGAAAAGTTGGAAAATTTGTTTCAATACTACTCAATCCACGATTCATAGGTTGGCAGTACAATTAATAGGAAGATCCGTGGTTTAGAGCAGAGATTTTGGTTTCCCATACCATGAGTCCCCACTACGAGTCATAGTATATAGGTATGACCCGTGGTTGGGAGTCATAGTAAGTTCTCGGGGTTAGCAGGTTATTTAGTGTACGGGTGATGGTATGATTCGTAAGATGGTGTTACAGATCATAATAGGATTCGTGGAAATATTAAGAGGATTGGATTTTGGACTTGGTAAGTATGGGAGTATACCACGAGTCATAGGAGGATTTTACTACTCGTTGTATGGGTCGTGACAGTTGACAGTTCAGTTTTTCCTGCATATTTTTATTAAGGGTATCCGTAAATCATAAGCTCATAAACCCTAAACTTTGTCATTTTAAGATCTAAAAAGAGGGTTTTAAGGAGTTTAACCTATTCTAATTCATTCAACTCCCATGCATGCAAGTTTAAAGGTTTTCTATTGAGGATCAAGCCTAGAATTCTTCAAGTTCTTCTCCAAATCTCTTGGGCTTTCAAGGACAAGTGTAGATTCAGTTTACCTAGGTATGTAGGGCTATGAATGAGAATTTCCTTTCACTCTCATGCCTAAATTTTTCCTCAAGTTCATGAATTCAAGTGTTAATCCAAGTTATGATCTAAAAGAGGTTTTAATCCAATCTTATAGAATTCTCTATCAATTGCTTATGGCTCAATCCCTTTTATCTTTTAAAGTGTATTTGAAGATTCATGGGCATATTTTTAACATATTTTGATTACAAATTCATGATTTCAAATTTTAGAAAATTATGTCCAATTATGCAAGTTCATAAAAAATTCAAGTTTATGATTTATGATTTTGAGTATAATGAGATATCTAGCATGATTAACATTTACAAATTACCCATGTATAAATTCATGATTTATTTATGATGTTTATTTCAAGAATGCATGATCTGAAGATTTAGGAAACTACACAATTTAAGCATGTTTTCATGATTTAGTTCAATTTTATAATATCAACTTACCATATAGTTTGGAGTGATACTCCCTATTTTCAACTAATGGGATGTTTGGAGCCAGGACTCCCCATATTCAGATTTCAGATTATGCATGTAATTACATTCTCAGCTTCGTTGAAAAATGATGGTTTCAGCTTCATTGAAAAATGATGGAGAGAATCTTGCATGTTTTTTGGGAGTAGTGTCTAGGACCGAGCGGGCTAGGGGTTCATGAAAACCCCGGGTCTCAGAATTACGTACCAACATAGGTTTATCTATATATACTTGGGTCCTGCCTCAAGATTTTCCCCTTCCACTAGGGGCCTTCAGCTTGATATCAATATCATGGTAGCATCCTTAGCCCTAGCAACGTTTCGGACAGCTCTGCCCACTTGAGTGTAATATTTGGGGCATCATTTAAGCTCTACTGTGATGGTGTCAGTTGTGAAAAGTCTCCCATTGTTCCTCGTGATTTCAGTTATGCATGTTTATGGCTTATGATATTATGTTTTCAACAAGTTTGACCCAATGATTAGTTTATGAGCTTTTACTTACGATTTCATCTATAAGAAGTCATATAATTTCTATTTCTAAATCTTGGGTTACTATGTTCAGTTATGATAACCAACTTATGATTATGTATATCTCAGATACAACTTTTAGCATGCAGTCCTTACTCTCATGATCTGATGATTTATGTTATGTGCATGAATTCAGTTATACTTACTCAGTCGGTTTTATTTACCTTGCATACTCAGTACATTCCATGTGTTGACTGCATACTCTAAGTTGTATCATTTTGTGACACAGGTTCCAATGCTCAGACTTAGTTCTGCCATTAGCTAGTCTCCAGGGCTTAGTCTAGTTCTCTTGTTGGTGCGTCCTAATCCTTCAACGACCTTTATATTGTTGAGTTGTGTACTTTCCATTTTCATACTTTTAGTGAGTTAGTTGGAGATGTTGTCATCAGCTCTTCAGTTATGTTAGAGGTTTTTCAGATGAAATGTGGAATTTGAGCTTTATCAGCGTTGACTCTTTATGGTCGATATGTGTTTAGAATTCTGCTTATTCATGTTTAGTTTATTAGTTCCTTTAATGTATTCTATTTAGCCACTATGTTCATGCGATGGGTCGACTGGGAGCCATTCATGGTTCTAGGTTCCATGTCTCGGCTCGGGGTCTCAGCTGGGGTCGTGACAACATGAGTCATTTTTCTATTTTTTTGTAAAATGAAGTCCCCTACTATCTTCCTCTCGATTCTTGGCATCATAGTCAAACGCCTTTGATTGGGTTCAGTTCTTATAAATTTTCTTTCTTTCTAAAGTATTAGGCACAAATTTGGGGTTTATTTTGATTAATTACTTTATAGTTTCAATAAGGAGTTGTTCTATTTATATGATTAAATTTGAGTTTTCATTTGTTTGAACTTGATAGTTTTTCTCTATTTCAAATACTGTCAGTTGATGTTCAAGCTTAAATTAGATCCTATTTCTCTCTTTAATTTTGAGAATTTAGTTTATTTAGGCCTTAATACAAAGATGTCGGTTTTTGTTAAAGGGGTGCAGATATATTGATTCATTTTTGTTTCCCAACTCATTTTCTGTGTAAAGGACCGCACTAATAAGGTTTTTGCTTTCAAAAGGAATACATATCTTAGTTATAGGAAGAATAAATGTGACACCCCAAAACTGGGGTAGGGCGCAACTGGCACTCGATTGTAAACTGATCGAGAAGCCAACTATATAGCTTATGTAATTGTAACACTTAGGCCGTCAATACCTGTCACAATAAACTCAGATAGATATTTGACCCATAATGTCTCAAAAACAATAAATAACAACTGGAATGCCAACAAGGCAACAAACAACTTAACTAAGGAATGGAATGCCTCAAAATATTGAACTGAGCTAAACTATACAAACTTATCCACAAAAGCCTCTAATGAGTAAATGAACTAAAAGGTGAATGATAGGGCCCCCCTACCCATACTATATATCAAAAACTCAATATAAAAAAACTAGAACATGGCTCCTGAAAGAAAGGAGCATACCAACTCTCTATTGAATCTAGGCTTCTACTGCGACAATGATCTGAGCCTTTACCTGCACCTGCATCACCATTGCAGGGTTCCTCCAAAGCAAAGGGACGTTAATACGAATGAAATATACTAGTATATAATGCCAAAACTGTAAACATGAAATATCCAAGATACTAAAAATCAGAGTAGGGGTAGAAAGAACCAGACACTCTACAAGCTGATATCTAAAAAAATGTGATACATCATATGATCATCATCAAATTAGCACATACACAAATAATACAGCTTTACTAATAATCTATACATTCCCTAGTAAGAATAATGACCTAGCCATGTCAATCAATACTACCTCGCCGAGTTGGCCATCTCAGAGGTCTTATAATTAATGGGACATCTGCCAACCTGACATAATCACATTGGTGGTAAGGTAATAAGTCTCATATCTGCTACTGTGACCATATCTGCCCACCAGACATAACCGTGTCTGTGCTATATAATGTGTTGTGGGTTTACAACACTTTCGACACTTAAAACTGAGAAAATAAGCATGGGCTTATGTGTGTTTATATGGATATGATGTACTTTTACTTTATTTTCAGGCAAATTAGGTGTTGGAGTTGGAATGTGCAAAACAAGTGAAAAAATATAGAAAAAGGCTAAGTACAGACCTTAGTACGAGTCGTACCATCCTAGTACAAGCCTTATTGAGAATCATGGGAAAGTCTAGAAAATGTGTTGAACCAAACAGTCAAAGTACAGCTCTGGACATGAGCCGTACCAAGCCAGTCATGATAAAGTTTAGAGGAAATTGCACGGAGCCAGTCTCCTGGTATAGGTAGCAACCACGAATCGTGTTATCTACCTACGATCTGTACCAAGGAACTATGGTAAACATCAGAAGAATTGAAGAATGACAGATCTCAAGGTACGATAAGAAGTCACGAGTCGTAAGATGAAGGTATGAGTCGTACCAAGCCACTCGTGAAAAGATTCAGAGGATGCCATGTCACAACCCAAACGTACACCCAGATTGTAGACACGGAACAAGGAGCCCTGAGAGACCCCAAATCCACCCATGGTATGAGCATGCATTCAATTTAATCACATAAGTGGAATACTTAACATATGGAACGCAATCATAGCATAACATAAGGGAGGATCAGTACTAGACTTATACAATACGGTGGAATACAACTATTAGTCTGATAAGCCTCTAAATGTGAAAAGCGGATTGATGGGACAACTCCCCAACTAATCCAACATTCTGAAACTGAAAAGAATAACATAGAGTTTGAACATATGGCCATCGAAACACGAGGACTCACCGATTTGCTGATAACAATCTCGGAAGCACTACTGAGTGGGATGAGCCTAAGAACCAGGACCTATATCATAAAACGATATAGCATAGAAAGTATGCGTTCAGTATGTGGAATGTACTGAGTATGCAAGGTAATTAAAACAAACATTTAAAATATGTAAAATCTCATAAATGATCATAAGAGTAGGACATCATGCTCATACCATAAATATCGTAACCTAACATAAGGCTCAAGGTTTTCAAAACATTCTTAATACAATCGTAATCATAATCATTAGAGAAAAGCTTTATTTAGCATAACATTTTCCAATATACATAATCATAAACATACATAAATCATGAGGAACAGTGGGAGATTCTCTTAACCAACATACCCCATATAAGCACACATGAAACCCAACTCGTAACCCTAGTCGGGAGGGTGTTCGTACCTTGCCAAGGGTAGGCACCATGAAGGGCGTGATCACACATGAAAAGGGCCATTTGGGCCAGGGACAGACATGAAAGGGTCCCAACATACCTACGGTGGCACGTAGTTCATGAGATCCGGGGCTTAACCTGAGCCCCGAACCTACTCGGTGTTCGATACTACTCACAAAATATATATAATGCTCATAATAATACATACATGAGTTCATGGGCTAGTTAAATCATGATAATCGTAAACATGATTGAACATACGTGAACTAGCCAAGACTTAAAGCCCGTGAGTAGACCAAAAACATAATTCATGATTGATAAAATTCATACATACTTGTAGATCATGCATGTAGCTTGAAATTCATAAGTTCATAGTAGATAACATAATAAATTCATAAATAAATTCATAATTCATGCTAGGCTAATCAAAACACCAATGGATCAATGGATCATAAATAAACAAATCATGGGGCATGCATAATCAAGCTTAATTGTTCAGAAATTCAAAATCAACAATATTATAATCAATTTAAATCCCAAAAGATGATCAAAATCAGTAGATTATGATAAGATTCCAAAATCACAAGACCTATATTTAAATCATTAAATTTTATACAAATTAATTACAAAACCGCATTATTTTTTGATAATTTATAAGTAAAATCATAGAGTAGGAGCATGGGTGTGGAAAATTACCAATTGATGACCTTACATACCTGGAAAAACTGATTCTTAATCTCCCTTGAAAGCCCAAGGTGGAATTGTGAGGAAATGGGGAAGAACACCTTGAATCACCTTCTATTCTCCTCCCTAAACTCTTGCATGCATGAATGAGGCCTAACATGAGCTAATCCCCCTTAAAATACCCCATTTAGTGCTTAAAACGACGTAGTTTAGGCCTTAGGAACTTAGGAATTACGAAAACACCCTTATTAAAACATAGGAAAAACACTGCCAGGGCCCCTTAACGAGGGACCTCACGAGTAGTTGCCAAGGGGCACGACTTGTGGTTAGGACCCGTGAAGTCCACTTCCCAAAACACTTTCGGGGGGACCCGAGGGACCCACAAATCATAATCAGCTTACCACGACTCATGAGTCTACCGCGGCCCCCACTACCCCAAAACGACCAACCCTCCAATGCAGACCACGGTGACCTCACGATCGTAGTCGACCCGCGACTGTGGGTAAGGCACATGGCCTCCTCAGCGTGTGGCCTCCTCAACGTGAGCTTGCCCAGCCTGCTGACCATGAATAACATCATGACTCATGGCCACTCCTCACGACCCACCTCACGGGTCGTCCTGCAACCTGATGCAAATTTCCAATTTTTCTCCTTTTTGACTCCCGGGTCTGATTCTTGGGTTCCCAAGGTATAACAATATCTCCCCCTTGGGAAAATTCATCCTCGAATGTTAGAAACATGCAGAAAACTCAGAAACAAGCAATCACCATATATAAATACTGATCATTAAGCTGAAAACTGATGGATTGACTATTTTCAAAAAGAACTACATAACTGAACTGAATTCGGACACCACAAACATATACCATATCATAAAACAAACATGTACGCAGGAATTGAACATGAAAAATGATTAGAGGTTCAGGCCAAAACTAATACCTCAAGCGGAAACTGAGCCGGTGGAGAACAGGTATGGGTATCTAGCCATCATATCCACTTCGGCTTCCCACGTAGCTCCTTCAACATGCTGATTTCTCCACAATACTTTAACTGAAACTACTTCTTTGTTCCTTAGTTTACGGACTTGACGATCTAAGATTTCCACCAGAATTTCTTCATAGCTGAGGCTATCCTTTACACCAACGCTTTCCACCGGGACTACTAACAATGGATCACCCAAGCACTTTTTCAAAAGTGACACATGAAACATAGGATGAACTGAAGATAACTCCGAGCGAAAGTCCTACTCATACGGCACCTTACCAACTCCCCTCAAAACCTGGTAGGTGCCAACATAGCGGGGACTGAGTTTCCCCTTTTTCCCAAACCGCATGACTCCTTTCATGGGAGATACCTTCAGAAATACCTAGTTGTCCACATAAAACTCCAAGTGTCTTCTCCTCACATCGGCATATGATTTCTGACGATTCTGAGCGGTTTTCAACCAGTCCCTTGTCAACTAAACCTTCACCATCGCCTTGTGAACCGAATCAGGCCCTATCATAGCTGCCTTACCAACCTCAAACCATCCAATGGGAGATATACACCTTCGCCCATAGAGGGCCTCGAATGCTGCCATTTGGATACTAGAGTGATAACTGTTATTATAGGAAAACTCGATTAAGGGTAAATGATCATCCCAACTACCTTTAAATTCCATAACAAATGCCCTCAACATATCCTCAAGAGTCTTGATTGTTCGCTCGGCTTGTCCATCCGTTTGCAGATGAAAGGCCGTGCTGAGCTTGACATGAGTCCCAAGTCCCTTCTGAAAAGACAGCCAGAATTGGGAGGTAAACTGAGTACCTCGTTATCATATAATAGACAAGGGCACTTCATGAAGTCAAACCAACTCCCGAATATACTGTTTAGCATAGTCATCCACTGAATCCATGGTCTTGACCGGTAGAAAATGGGCAACCTTCGTTAACCTATCTACCACCACCCAAATGGAATCATAGTGTCGTTGAGTATGAGGTAGGCCTGTAACTAAATCCATATTAATCTCTTCCCACTTCCAAGTGGGGATGCTAATATCCTAAAGTACGCCTCCTAGTCTTTGATGCTCGACCTTCACTTGCTGACAGTTAGGACATTTGGCCACGAACTATGCAATATCCTTCTTCATACCATCCCACCAATAGATTTCCCGCAAGTCCTGGTACATCTTTGTGGATCCCGGGTGGATAGAATATCTGGAACCGTGTGCTTCATGCAATATCTGAACCATCAAATTATCGACGTCCGAAACACATAGTATACGTCTGAAACCATATGCTCCGCCATCTGTCGAGTCGACCAATCTAACTCCCAATCTTGCGAGCCGGTGGAAATCCTTCACCAACTCCTTCTTTCCCTCCTCCACGTGGGACACACTACCCATAGAGAGCCTACTAAGTGAATCCACCACCACATTAGCCTTGCCCGGGTGGTAAAGAACACTCATATCGTAGTCCTTCAATAACTCCAACCATCTCCTTTGCCGAAGATTAAGCTCCTTCTTGTTGAACACATATTGCAAGCTCTTGTGATCTGTGAATTCATCCACGTGGACCCCATACAAGTAATGCCGCCATATCTTTAATGCAAACACCACCGCAGCCAACTCGAGATTATGGGTCGGGTAATTCTTTTCATGAACTTTCAGTTGTCGAGAGGCATATGCTATTACTTTCCCATGTTGCATCAGCACACATCCCAATACAACTCTCGAAGCATAATAATATACAACTAAGCCACCCGTACCCTCGGGTAAAGTCAACACTAGTGCTGAAGTGAGTCGGGTCTTCAATACCCAAAAGCTTTCCTCACCAGCCTCCGACCATTGGAACTTCTGTTCTGAGTTAACTTGGTCAAAGGTGCTGCAATAGATGATAAACCCTCAACAAATCTCTAGTAGTAACCAACTAGGCCCAAGAAACTCTGAATTTCTGAAGGATTCACCAGTCTGGGCCAATTCTTCACCGCTTCAATTTTCTGGGAATCTACCTTAATGCCTTCACCTGAAACCACATGGCCTAGAAATTCCACTGAGTCCAACCAAAACTCACATTTACTGAACTTTACATATAACTGACGACCCTTGAGGACTTGAAGCACTATACGCAAGTGAGTAGCATGCTCCTTCTCGCTCCTGGAGTATACAAGGATATCATCGATGCACATAATTACGAACATGTCCAAATACTGCTTGAACACCCTGTTCATCAGGTCTATAAAAGCTGCAAGAGCATTGGTTAGTCCAAATTACATAACTACAAACTCATAATGGCCATACCAAGTTCTTAAGGCTGTCTTCAGGATATCACACTCCTGAACTCTGAGTTGATGGTATCCGGACCTGAGATCTATCTTCGAGAAACACCTGGCACCCTAGAGCTGGTCAAATAAATCATTAATCCTGGGAAAGGGGTACCTGTTCTTGAAAGTGACCTTATTCAGCTGTCGATAATCAATACACATTTGAAGGGATCCATCCTTCTTTCGAACAAAGAGAATCGGTGCACCCCATGGAGACTTTCTCGGTCAAATGAAACCCTTATTCAAAAAGTTCTTCAACTGTTCTTTTAGCTCCTTTAGCTCGGCTGGATCCATCATGCAGGGAGGAATAGATATAGGCTACGTGTCGAGAAGAAGGTTTATACTAAAATCAATCTCTCGCTCGGGAGGGACACCTGGCAAATCATCGGGGAAAACCTCCGAATACTCACACACTACTGGAACTGACTGAATAGTCGGGGTCTCAGAATCTACATCCTTAACCCTAACTAGGTGGTACATGCAACCCTTACAGATCATTTTCATGGCCTTATGGTATGAAATAAACCAACCGGTTGGTACAGGAAATTACTCTTCCATTCTAAAACTGACACACTCGAAAATTGGAATTCTACTGCACAGGTCCTGTAATTAATTGAAGCATAGCATGGAAACAACCAATACATACACAAAATGATATCAAAGTCCATCATGGCCAACTCTACTAGGTCCGCGAAGGTAATCTTATGCAACACTGTAATGGGGCATCTTTATATACCCGCCTAGCTACAATTGATTCACCGACTAGAGTAGATATGGAAAATGGTTCTGACAGAAGTTTTGGACTAATTGCAAAACTACTACAATGTAAGGGGTCACAAAAGACAAATTATCTCCTGGATCTAACAAAGCATAAGCATCAATATGGAAGACTTGCAACATACACATGACTATATCTAGCGAAGCCTCCTTCTCCTAACGAGGCACTAGGGAATATAACCTGCTTTGGCGCTGAACGCCTGCTGAACTAGTGGAAGAACCCTGTTGTGGGGGTCGTGCTGTTGGAGTGGTAGAACTGGCTGTAGGGAAATCTCTGATCCCGTGTCTGGGTTTTCCACACCCGAAACAAACCTCTGCACCGATCAGGCACCTCCCGGGATGATTTTTACAACATCTCACACAAGCTGGGAAACTGCACTCCACTTGCATGCTATCGTGATCCCTCGAGCCTATAGCCCTGCTCCTCCGGTCTCCCTTGAACCGGTATGGTGTGCTGGCCAATGATGGAGCTGGAGAAATGGACCTGTTCTAGGACTGCTAACGTGGTCCACCCTCTGACCTAGCCTGAGAAACCCCATAGCTATCGGTTCTAGCCATTTTGGACTCTCTCTGCCTCCTATAGATCGACTCCATCCACTGCACATGCAATACAATATGAGGAAAGTCAATGTCCCGGTGAAGCATGGTTATCCGGCAATCTTTGTCCAAGTAATTTGCTACTCCATGCATAAAGCGGCTCACCCGATCCCGCTGATCCACCACCAACTCCGGAGCATATTTAGATGACTAGGTGAACTCCAATGCATACTCTTGGACAAACATGATACCTAGCTTTAGATTGACAAACTCGGCTGCATTGAGCTCCCTCGTCTCCCAAAAGAAGAACTGATCCATGAATGCAGTGTGAAACTCATCCCAACCTATCGGGCCTGCACCCGCTGCCCTGGCATCTCTCCATTGCTTAAACCATATATGTGCTACTCCCTTTAGCTGATAGGAGGACAAGTTAATGCATTCCCCATTGTTCACCCCCATGACCTAGGTGATTTTCAGAATCTCCTCTATAAAATTTTGTGGATCCTCTTCCACCTTTGACCCCGTGAACTCCGGAGGGCTCATCCTCAAGAAATCTCTCACCCTAGCTACCAGTGCATTCCCATTTTGGGGGAAATGCGCCATCGTCTAATTCTGTACTTAGGCAGTCATGGCCTGTGCCAGCATCTGAATCACTGCCCTAAACTCAGCATGGGCGGCTGGCTCTGGTACGTGCTCCTTGTGAATGGGTGGAGCTGGCTGATGCTCACCATCATGGGCACCCTCATGATAATTACCATTTGCGTTTCTCCTGACATTTACTAGATATGAAGGCAATATTCTGCAAACGCAAATAGCACGAATTAGAGGAGTAAAGGACGTTAATTGAACGACATAGATCATGAAAGAAGGGAACATTTCCTAAACATCTAGTACCTCTTCGTCATAAGTTGGCGTGCTTCACACCCATGAAAAGACTCTACTTAACACGACTTTTAGACTCCCTAGGGAACTTCAAAACCTATGGCTCTGATACAAATTTTGTCACGACCCAAACGTACACTCGGATCGTAGACACAGAACAAGGAGCCCCGAGAGACCCGAAGTCGACTCATTATCACGATCTGAGAATACACCAGGATTGTAGACACGGCATAAGGAGTCCCGAGAGACCACAAGTCAACCCATGGCGTGAGCATAACACTAATTCATTCATATACAACGGAAAACTTAACTTACCATAAACTAACTGAAAATCGTATCATGAATTTGTAGGGAACGACAAACTAAAATACAATTATCACTGACAAAATACTACACATAAGTCTAAAAGCCTCTAATCATAAAAGACGGGTTAAAGGGACAAGACCCCAACTAACCCAAACAGTCTGAAAATATAAGATAAATAAGTTCCTAACATGAAGCCCTCGGATCATGAGGACTCACCACTGGAGATTTAGCGAAACTGAGCACAAACTAGGGACGATGCTGAGCCTGTGAACCAGATCCTAAAAATATATGGGTTAGTACTTAGAAAGTACATAGTATGTAAGGTATTCAAAACAATGCTTAAAACATAAAAGTAATAGGAGTGGGGATATCATGATCATAAAACTGAAATCGTAAGTATATCGTAAGGCTCAATATTTCCAAAAATATTCATAAACCCATCAAATTCATAACATGCGAAGAAAAACATTTCACAAATCATAACTTGAGCCAAAAGAACATAAAAATTCATAATTCAAAACCATGAGGAACAATGGGAGATTTCTATAACCGGCATACTTCACATGAGCACACATGAAGTTCGACATGTACCCCTAGTCGAGAGACCGTTCATACCTTGCCAAGGATATGAACCATGAAAGGTGTGATATCACTCATGAAGGCCCCGTAGGGCATGGGGCACAGTCACTGAGAAGGTCCCAAACATAATCCTACGGAGGCACGTAGTTTTGAGATTCGGGGCGTAACCTAGGCCCCGAACCTACTAGGTGTTAAGTACTACTCCCACAACATGCAACGTGCTCATAATATTCATAACATGACATGCATGACTTGTGAAAACATGGGAATCATGCCACAGTTGAGAATTCGTATTACTAGCCATGGAATTGGATCCCATGAGTCAGCCAAATCGTAATATAATTCATAAGCGGATATTGCCCATAGTCCCAAACATACTTGACATGTTTAAAATCATAAGAAAACGATCATGCTAACATGGGAAATTAAAACTTGAAAACATGCTTAAAAATGTAAGAGAAACTTGTTCATGTTTTCAGAATTATCTTGACCATGAAATTCACTAAAAATTTCCCCATGATTAGGCATCCATACTTTTAGAGATTTAAATAATGAAATATAAACTATACAAGAAATATCATCCCAAATACTTCAAAATCCATAATTTAAACATACTACCATACTTTCATGTAAATTTGTAGGAGGGTCATGCAATTGGGTTAAGACCCACAAGAATTTGGTAACTTAATCATAGGAAATGGGAAGAAATGGGCATGGGTAGGGTCTAATCTACCCATTCAAAACCCCACATACTTGGAAATTTCATGATTTCCTACTCCCTTGAAGAACCCTAAGTGAAAACTTGAAGAAAATGGCTTGAAGCCCTTCCTACTCCCTTCTCTAACACTTGATATTGCTAAAATGAACTTAACAAGAGCTTTCATCCCTTAAAACCCTATTTCGACCTCAAAACAACGTGGTTTAGGGCCCAAAAGCGTAGAAAAGTCGAACTTGCCCTTACTGAAATTTCCCTGAAAAGCAGTTCTAGCCTCGACCATGAGTCGTTCCATGAGTCGTACCATCAAGTTACGACTCTTGGTTACCTCTCGTGGTCACTTCACCCTTTTCCCCAACTTTATGAATTTGGTCACGACTGGTAACCCATGACTCGTACCACCATCCTATGGGTCGTATTGTTAACAATGGTACCATCCACCCAAACCACTACAACTTAACCACAACTCCTCACCACGACTCGTTGCTTCATCCTACAAGTCGTACCATGACCCATGACGACTCACTTCTGAACCACTGAGATATTCACCACGACTCGTAACCACAAGTCGCACCATCTCACCACGGTTTGTAGGACTATCTATGACACAACCTCAGGCTCCCAGTCTCCTCACAACCCGTGTCACGAGTCGTAGGTCCTCACCATGACTCGTACCTCGAGTTGTACTGGTGCAAAATTCCAGGTTTTCTGTAGTTTTTGACTTAAACTCCTAGGTCTATTCATAGGCCCGTCTGGGGTGTTACAATATCTCCCCCTTGGAAACATTCGTCCTCGAATGTAGGGAAACAAGCAGCAAACTCAAAAACAAATAATCACTAAATATAGATGCTAATCATTGACATTCAAGTCGAAAACTGACGGAATGACTACCCCCGAAAAGGACCACATAGCTGGTATGAGTTCAGACATCACTTGCATACGTAATATCATAAAACAAACTTATACGCATGAATAGATCATGAAAAACTGAATAGTGCTTTTAGGGAAGAAATTGATACCTCAAATTGAAGCTGAGTCGGTAAGGAACAAATGGGGGTATTTAGCCATCATATCCGCTTCGGCCTCCCGCATGGCTCCCTCGACATGTTGATTCCTCCATAACACCTTTACTGAGGCTACTTCCTTGTTCCTTAGTCTCCGAACCTGAAGATCAAGGATTTCAACAGGAATTTCCTTAAAATTGAGACTATCCTTCATACCAACACTTTCCACCAGAACCACTAAGGCTGGGTCTCCCAAGCACTTTTTCAAGAGCGATACGTGAAATACGGGATAAACTGAAGCCAACTCTGAGGGTAAATCTAACTCATAGGCCACTTTACCCACTCACCTCATAATCCTATATAGGCCAATATAGCAGGGACTGAGTTTCCCTTTCTTTCCGAATCTCATTACTCCCTTCATGGGAGATACCTTCAGAAGCACCCAATCATCGACCTGGAACTCAAGCCCCCTTCTCCTCACATATGCATAAGACTTTTGGTGACTTTGAGCCATTTTCAGTCTTTCCCTTATCAACTGAACTTTATCCATGGCCTCATGGACTGAATCTGGACCCACTAACGAAGCCTCACCGACTTCAAACCACCTAATGGGCGATCTACATCGTCGCCCGTAAAGAGCCTCGAACGGTGCCATTTGTATGCTGGAGTGGTAGCTATTGTTGTAAGAGAACTCAATAAGAGGAAAATGCTCATCCCAACTACCCTTGAAGTCAATAGTACATGCTCTCAACATGTCCTCGAGAGTCTAGATAGTCCACTCCGCCTGACCATCTGTTTGCGGATGGAATGCCATGCTAAGCTTGACTTGGGTGCCAAGTCCCTTTTGAAAAGATCTCCAGAACTTAGAGATGAACTGGGTACCTTTGTCTGATATAATGGACAAGGGTACTCCGTGCAGTCTAACCAACTCTCATATGTATAACTTTGCATAATCTTCTGCTGAATCGATGATTTTGACCGGTAGGAAATGAGCAGCCTAGGTCAACCTATCCACTATTACCCAAATGGAGTCATACTGTCTATGGGTGTAGGGAAAACCTTATACAAAGTCCATGTTGATATCTTTCCACTTCCAAGTAGGAATGCTGATGTCTTTAAGTACACCCCTCGGTCTCTGGCGCTCAACTTTCACCTATTGGCAATTCGGGCACTTGGCTACAAATTCTGCAATATCATTTTTCATAATTCCACCAGTAGATTTCCTGCAAGGCATTATACATTTTGGTGGCACCTGGATGGATAGAATATCTGGACCCATGAGCCTCATTAAGTGTCCGGCTTCTCAAATCACCCACGTTCGGGTCACATAAGCGACCCTGCTACAGAAACACACCATCTCCCCCTTTGAAGAAGACTTCTACCTTATAATTTTGAATAGCTTCTTTCAACTTTACCAATGTTGGATCTTCATCTTGTTTAGCCTTCACCTCCACTACCAAGGATGACTCTAACCCTTTCTGAACTACTACCCCACCATCGGTCGAGTCGACTAGTCTAACTCCCAACCGTGCAAGTTGATGTACCTCCTTTACCAACTCCTTCCTATCTTCACTCACATGTGACAAACTTCCCATAGAAAGTCTACTAAGGGCGTCTACTACAACATGGGCCTTACCCTGGTGATATAGGACACTCATATTGTAGTCCTTAAGTAGCTCCAACCACCCCCGTTGCCAAAGATTTAGTTCCTTCTATGTGAACACATATTTTAAACTCTTGTGGTCTGTGAATACATCTACATGAACCCCATACAAGTAGTGTCGCCATATCTTCAAAGAAAATACCACCGCGGCCAACTCAAGATCATGGGTTGGGTAATTCTTCTCGTGAGTTTTCAGCTGTCTGGAAGCATATGCTACTACTTTCCCGTGATGCATCATTACACATCCTAGTCCGACCCTCAAAGCATCACAATATACAATGAAGCCACCAGTACCCTTCAGTAAAGTCAACACCGGTGCTGAAGTGAGTCTGGCCTTCAATTCCTGGAAACTCTTCTCACAAGCTTCCGACCACTAGAACTTCACCTTTTTCTGAGTCAATCTCTTCAATGGGGCTACAATGGATTAGAAACCTTCCACGAACCTACGATAATAACCCATTATGCCTGAAAAGCTTCTGATCTCCCAAGGGTTTACCAGTCTGGGCCAGTTCTTTACTGCTTCTATTTTCTGGGAGTCCACCCTTATACCTTCGCTTGACACTACATGTCCCAAGAATGCAACTGATTTCAGATAGAATTCACATTTGCTGAACTTGGTGTATAACTGGTTATCCTTGAGAGTCTAGAGTGCTACCCTCAAGTGTGCGGCATGTTCCTCCTCGCTCCGGGAGTATATTAATATGTCACCGAAGAACACGATAACGAACATATCCAAATATTCCTTGAATACCCTATTCATCAGGTCTATAAAAGCTGTAGGGCATTGGTTAGTCCAAAAGACATCACTACAAAATCAAAATGGCCATACCGGGTTCTAAAAGCAGTCTTTGGGATGTCGCTCTTCCGAACCCTAAGCTGGTGATACCTGAACTTGAGATCTATCTTGGAGAAATATTTGGCACCCTGAAGTTGATTGAATAAGTCATCGATCCTGGGTAAAGGGTATCTATTCTTGATGGTGACCTTGTTTAACTATCTATAGTCAATACACATCCATAGGGACCCATCTTTCTTCCGGACGAACAACACTGGAGCACCCCACGGGGACTTACTAGGTCTAATGAAACCCTTATCT
>JACEIK010002211.1:187564-213532 GCA_018107945.1 Datura stramonium | reverse complement strand
TTTCCCCGGGCCTTTTTCTAGCATGTATGGCTTTCAAATACTCTTAACCAACATGCGAATAGGCCATCTATGTGCCGGGAATTTACGGGGTGTAACAGACTCTCACTCTCATAAGGAAGTTCCAAATACTGCACATCAGATACCATAGGCTTGTCCTTATTTTCTCTAATTTGGTTTTTTGGACAGTCAGGCAATGATCAATATAGGACTTTATTCGTCTGGTATTGTAGGCTTCGGGCTGGATATGGTAAATATGGGATTTTAGTGACTAAACCCTCCTTAGCACTACATACTTGTGGCTCCATTTTTCAGTTATTTCACACTTTTCACTTTTTAAACTTTTTTCTCCCTTTTCTCCATTTTTATGCAATTTATGGGCGTGGTGTGTTTTCACTATTTCGTTCAAATTTTTTCTTTTGTATTTTCTTTTAAATTTTTCTTTTTCAGCTCTTTTTTTTCTTGTCACACCATATCTCATTTTTAACCCTTTTTCCTTTATTTTCTTTTTTCCACCTTCCCACAGTCTATGCACCCCTACACTAGCCACCCTTAACTTAGGCATTCACCTAGGTTGAGGTTCACAATGTCCAAGAAGGGACCATTACCAAAGAAGGATTATTATAAAATAACGGGTAAGGTTAATCGGTTAATCAAAGAAAAATGGTCCATTTAAGGCTCATAATTGGGATCAAGGGAATCATATCATTTTGGTTGGGAAATTTAAGCTCAAATGGGCTACACAAAAATGGCCTACGATCCTTTCCTAACCAATCATCTTAAAACCTATGTAAAGACCAAAAGGGTAAGTTTTAGATCCTCAACGCAGTATTGAAAAGTACATGACCTCACTCACTCATGGTAAATGTTTGGCATTCATTCTACATATTCGATTCATACATGGATAACTATAACTACTCATGTGAATACACTAAATGACACAAAAAGATCCAAAAAAATCATGTTATGCAGTCAACAAGCACACAAGTACCTCCCAAAAAAATTAAAACCAGGTAATTTTATTTCGAAACTTCAAAATTAGTGCATTTTATTGCCTGAGTAACCCTAAGCTACTTTCTAATTAAAAAATCCTAAACATGTCGGTTCTTCTAGATAGCATGCCCGGAGGAAAAGAAACACGACAATAAAAACCCTCGGACGAATCAAAAGTCCCAAAAAAATACAAGTACACCCCCTCCCCTTTTGAAAAGAATGCTTCGTCCCCGAAGCATGGAATATAAGAGCACAAGGGAAGGAGACATACCTGTGGTGCCCTAAGCGCTCCTTTCATCCCGCGGAAGTGGTATTCCCGATAACAGCGCCACTTTTTGATAACGCTCAAACTCACACTCCTAACAGAGTATGAAGTGGACGTTGCCAATAAAGAATACAACATAGAGGTTGGGGTCGAACCCACAGGGAATATGGTAAGAACTAGACTAATGGCGGTATTAAAGCTTTTTGGTTATGTTATCTCCAAACTGGGGGGTTTAGAGAAAAATAGTAGTAAAACAAGAGTAAAAGTCAGTTGTTGTTTATCAATATCTGCAATTAATTAAGGTAAGTGTTCCCCATGGGTTCATAATTACTTTGATTTTACACTCATGATCTATCCCAATGCTTACTTGTAGAACTGATAACTAGGGTTCATCCAATTGTCTAGTTCGTCCCTATTGGGTGACTATACTGAATCACCAGGTTAGGTCTCATGGGTGATTTCAATTGAACCATTATCAATTTATTCCAAACAAGCTATATTGTGACCGCAGCTCAAGTTATACAATGATCATAAAAATCAAGGCTTTATTGTAATTCTCTTTTTATAATCTCTACTTCTCTAGGTTCAAGAAAGTAAAGAATTTGAGAAAGTCCTAATGTTGTGCTTAATTAAGAAACATTAAAGATAAAGAGAATACAATACAAATATTTAGCATTGGTTTTGAATCACTTTGTGTAATCCTAGTTCGTTAATCCACTATGGCTCCCACAACCCTAGTTGTGGAGTTTTTAGCCTCTCATGATTGTAAGATTATGATAAGTATTCATAGACAAACACATAATTAAATACTTACAACAATTATTGAAAGAAAACATGCTTTGACAATTGCATGAAAGTAAGATGAACAAATTCAAGAACAATTGAGAGAATCCAAATTATGGTCTCAAGAATTGCTCTCCAATGTTGTCAAAAACTAATTAAAAACTTGATAATAGTCCTTCTCTAACTGATTCTGACCATCTCTCCACTAAAAGAAACCTAAAAAGTATTTATACAGATAATAACATCTTTTTCCTAAGTTGACAGGGAAATAATCAAATATGAAGCCGACACTTCCTACGACTCCTCATATGACCCGTAACAAGATTGTGCAGGCCATGCCTTGTCTCATACATCCATTGTCTTCTACGGAATTTGCTAAGTGTTGGCATCTGGTATGACTCATAACATGATCCCACGAGTCATACAATCAAGTCGTGGTTTGGCTCGGAGAACTCTGGTACCTTTTGAAGATTCCTACAAGTGTCTTGGTGCGCCTTGTACCTTAATCCTACGACTCATAATAGGTTGTCGTATCATGAGATCTTCCAATCCCCAATAATCACTGAATTTTTCCACGGCTCTTGGTATGGGTCGTAGGTAGATGCTATGGTCCGTAATTGCAACCTATATTAGGAGAAATCAACTATGTAAATTTCTTTGAAGTTTTCTACAACTCAAGATACAACTCATACCAGAATGGTACAACGAGTCATACTTTTCCTTTTATCAATCTTTTGGGCTTTTCTACGAGTCTCAGTATGGCTCATACAATCTTGGTGCGACTCACACTGAGATCAGTACTTGGCCTCTTTTCTACACTTTTCTGCAACTTTTGCACATTTTCACTCCGACACCTATTTTCCCTGAAAACAAAGTAAAAGCACCTCATATCCATATAAACATACCTATGTCCATGCTATTTTCCCCAATTTTAAGCATCAAAACTGTTGTAATTTCACAGCACATTACTACCCACCAAAATCATGAAATTCAAATCATCAACCCCCTTCTTCCCCAAAACTTCAAATCACTATATTCAACCAATAATAAGCAACCTAACACGGATAACACATTATCATTGAAGAATTTAAGAAATTAAAGCTTATGAAACCCACATTATGAAATTCCACATTTTCATCAATAATGGTGATTTTGAGTCTTTAAATTGGGGAAGAAGGGTATGGGGGCATTCTTTTCAGAATACATAACCAAGAGAGAATAGGATTACTTACTTGAGTTGGAGAGACAAACTTCACTAAGCTTCTTGGAGAAGACAACAATGGGGGAATTGGAGAGGGGGTGATAAAGCCTACTTGGGATAGAGAGAGAATTTTATTTGCTTTTTTGTTTTGACTTTTAGTAAGAGGGGATGAATGGAGATTTAAAATAAAGGTTTGGAGTATGAGTTTTTTTCGGTAATTTTAAGGTCTATGGGTCAACTTTTACCCATTGGACCAAAAAAATTTGGACCACAACATTCTGTCACGGCACGCCAGTCACCTAACCACACACCTAGAAAAAATTTCTTTGTGGACAGGGGCTAGCACGACGCATCACCCCTAGCACTAACCTAATTTTTTTTTCTTTTCTGGAGCTACACCTGGCGCCCTACATTAGGTATCTCATGCCAGAGTTAACCTTTTTCAGCTCATTTTCCCTTCTATTTGTGCCTCTAAAGCCCTATTCATCTCTGCAAAATAAAAAATGTTAGAAAGATGGGTTGCCTCCCATCAAGCACCTTGTTATATTCGTGGCACGATATTCACGGGTTTCCTCCCATGGAGCACATGATTTAATGTTTAGGCATGATGAAAGTCACTCTCACTCCTTCAATCGAGTGAGATGAATAGGATCCTCTGTTGCACTTTCTAAATTCTCAGGCAGCACATGTTGCTCCACTATCCCTTTGCACCCTCTAGGATCTATCATTGGCTTCACTGTGAAGTTCTCATAATGAGGTGGCCACCTTGACACTCTAAACACACCGAAGACTGCCTCTTGACCATCCACAGTCATCAACATCTTACCTAACTTCACCTTTATGGCCGCGTTTGCGTGGCTAGAAATCCTCTCCCCAGAATAAGGGGAACTATTGCATCTGCTTCGTAATCTAGGAATATGAAGTCCACAGTAAGATAAAAGGCCAAACCTTAATCAAGATGTCCTCTATGATTCTGTCAGGATAAGAAAGAGATTTGTCAGCAAGCTACAAGGTTACTGTGGCCGGACATGGTTCACCTAAACCCAAGGTTCTAAATAAGAATGCAGGCATCAGATTAATTCTTGCACCAAAGTCACACAATGCAGAACCTACTTCATTATTTCCAATACACTAGTAGGGTGAAGCTCTCGGGGTCTTTCAGCTCCTTCGGAATTTTGATTTGCACCTGAGAACTGCACTCTTCTGTGAGAGCCATAGTCTCAAACTCAGTCAACCTCCTCTTATTTGCCATAATATTTTTCAAATACTTGGCATAATTTGGAACATCCTGCAAATCTCTACAATGATAAGTTAATATGTACCTACTTCAACACATCAAGAAATTTCTGGCAGGCTGAATCCTACTTTTGCTTCTTAAATATTTGAGGAAATGGAGGGGGTGGTTTGGTTTCTACCAACTTTGGATTTGGGATTCTTGACTCACCAACCTTCCTGTCTGTACATCACAACCTGCTCATCCTCAGATTTCTTTTCTCTGGGGGTTATCTCACCTAACTCTTTACCACTGTGCAAAGAGATTGCATTCACATTTTCCTTTGGGTTCTTCTCATTATTACTCGGTAGTTCCCCTTGCGGTCTGTTAGTGTGTTGCAGGGCCAACTATCCCATCTGTCTCTCTAGCTCATGCATGGATTTTTTCAATTCATTAACCCCCCGAATCTGCTGCACCATCCACTACTTTATTTTTTCCTTTAGTGAACTGGTCAGTGTTGGCCCTAAGGTCTTGGATAGGTGCTCTAGGGCCTTTGGAAATTCTAATTCCATCCCTATAAGGGATTGGTTGTGTTCCTGTACCCTTGGTTATAGCTGTTACCTGCAAAACCTCCACAGCGACCTTGTTGTCCCACAAAAAATACAGATTTTGGGTTTAGTGGACAACCTGAATAAGCGTGACCTTCTCAACAAACCTCACATGATGGTGGTGGAGTCTGGACCTGATGGACCTATTGAACATGACTTCCTACTGGTATGGTCATAAACTTGCTAATCACATTCACCAGCTGACTTATTTCTACTCGGATTACCGCTACATCATCTACTTCAAGCTTTCTAGGCACCTTGGCTTCTCTAAATCCTCTACCTAAGTCCTGATAGTCTCTACTCCCTGTTTACATGAGGTTCAAAATACCTTCAATTTCATCATAGCTCTTGGACAAAATTTCTCCATGTGTAGTAGTGTCAAACAGGATCTTTGACTCCGGCTTCAGCCCTTCTATAAATTTGTGCCCGATAATCTCCTTCGGTTGTATGTGGTGCGAGAAATCTCTCAAGTTGCCCTTGTATCATTCCCAAGCCTGAGCCAAGGTTTCACCATCTCTCTGCATAAAACCAAATATTTTCCCTCTCAACTCTTCCATTCTCCTTGAAGAGAAGAACCTTTTGATGAACTTGTTAGAAAGAACCTCCCAAGTTGTGATAGAACCTACTGGCTCATTTTGATGCCATTCTCTTGGCCTCACCAATCAATGAGAATGGAAACAACGTGAGCTTAATATACTCATCTAACACGTTCTGATAGTGAAAGTTCTCACTCAGCTCCACGAATGTCATCAGATGCCTGTGAGGATCCTCGTGTGGCTTGCCTTGATATTGGCAAGTGTTTTGGACTAATCGCTCGTCAGTTCTTTCAACTTGAAGTTTCCAGTGATGGCCTGCTTGATGACTGCTTTAGAAGCATTCTCCAAGTTCGTCCTAGAAAAATTCAATACTGGAACCCTCTCCTGGTTGTTTCCCTTTGCTTTCTAGTTATTCTCCATGGTCAACCTTCAGAAGGTTCTCTCAATTTCAGGATCAAGAAAAGCCAAAAATGGTTCTTGACTTCTTATATTTGGAATACACTCACCACACAACACCTGTAACTTCAGAAAAAACAAACAAAAACGTAAAATACAGAATAGCAGAATTAAAATCCTACCTACAAATGATCAACAATCTTTAAGTCCCCGGCACTGGCGCTAAAAACTTGATGTCGCCCAAGTGCATGCAAGTGCATGTAGTCGACAAGTAATATAGTATGGTGAAGTCCCAATTATCGATCCCTCAAAGACTTATCAAGTCAATCATTTTAAGGTTACTTCTTTATTTTTCTATACTAAGAAAAAGATAAAATGGAGAATGTTTTGAAAAATTAAACTACTAAAGACTTGAAATATAAAATTAACTAAAGAACTAATATTGTTGCAAACTTGTTTGTACTTCAAATGATGATGAAAATCTAGGAAATCGGCACTTTCATTTCAGATTGAGTTTTCAAGATGTGATTGTACTAGATTGATTCCTCCTGTGGTTGCTAGTTTCAAGTTACTATCCAATTTCTTGCCACTATCCCGAGCATCCAAGAACCCTAATGCCTATATCCCTATGGTCCAAAGAGATACATGAAATAATGGTTATGCCTACTCATATTTCAACTAAACAGGGTTGAAAGATATATCTCTATCCTCATCAACAACTTCTAACCTTCAACCAATAGGTCAAAGGATCTTGGAATTTCTGTTTTACATTTACTTTAAACCCTTTTGATTTCTTTTTCAAAGTTCAACAAAAAGGCAACAGCTTTACTCACAAGGTGATCAGTCTAATGAATAAGCAATTAAAATAAGTAAATATAAAAAACCTTTAATGATGAATCAAAGATAACATTAAACAATGTATCAAACTTCAATCATCAACCATGGTCAAAACCCTATAAAGGCATTTAGACACTCATAGACCAGCAGAAAAACAAAGACAACATCATCATTCTCAGCAAAACAATAAATAATAGAAGAAACCTAAGTAAAACGTGTCTCTCTTCCAAAAGCTGCATTTAAAACCTTTTATGATAAAATCAAATGAAGTCTGATATGCTAAAAATACCCTAGATGTTGTATATATAGGTGAGCCTTCAAATGAAGCTTTTTCCCTCAAGTATTTGACTTAAAAATTAGCTAAATCTTATCCAGGAGGGTCTAGTGAGGCGCTGCATGCATAACCCCAAGGAGTTATTCAAATTTCCTATGAAGAATGGCTCCGGACACCCCTTTTCCGTCATAGCACTAAGGACTTAGAAAAATTTCTACAGTTCTGAGACCTCTGGCGCCCCACTCTATCCATAGTTCCAAAGTGTTAGTCAAACTCTTGAGCTTTAGGACCCTTTTGGCATCCCACTTCATCCATAGCCCCAGAATGTAAGGAAAATTTGCTAAGTTTGGAATGCTTCTGGGCTCCACACCATACATCTCACCAAGGTGTTAGTCAAATTTTCATCTCCGAAGCCAATGGACCTGGCGCTCCATGCCAGCCATAGCCCTAGGCCGACTTTCACAAACTATTTTTTTTTGCACCTTGAGTCATTTTTGGGTCCTTTTTCCTTAATTTACTGCTCAAAACATATAGAAACATTCATTAGCTCACAAACCACACGAAAACACAAATTCATATATTTCATAGGTATTATGAACTCAAAACAAGGACAAATATTAGTAAAAACATGAAAAATGGACATAAGAATATGTCCAACATCAATAAAGTTCTGTCATAGAATTGACTTATAAGGAGATTGAGATGGTCAGTTTAAGATCGACACCTTGAGGAAGTTAAGATACTATTATATCAAAGCAATGCTCATAAAGAAATACTATACACATTTAAAACAGAATTTTGACAACAATTGTTTATTCTTATAGAAATAAAATATCAGAGCAAAAGTGGAAACAATTAGTTGTTTACCTTTACCATAGGGCCACTCT
The DNA here is from genome assembly GCA_018107945.1 of Datura stramonium. NCBI lineage: Eukaryota > Viridiplantae > Streptophyta > Magnoliopsida > Solanales > Solanaceae > Datura > Datura stramonium. Next base: position 205,542 of record JACEIK010002211.1, on the reverse strand, counting down.
TTTCTCTTTTTTTGGGTTCTAGATAAGGCTTATCATATCCTTTACATATATTAAATACCCAACTCATTTATATGGATATTAAACATTAGCTATCTAATTAAAAGAAGAATATATTTTACTTTTGATGATGAGAGAATAAACAAATACCTAAAAAGAGTTATTTATCATGCTACATAAATTTACACTTATAGACCACCTCACTTCCAATACATAATTTACAACATATTCGAGATCCAAATCCACTTACCCTAGGTTGAAGACTTAAATAATTGTTCCAAACATATGGGGTGCTACACCCTTCCCTCTTTAGAATCATTCGTCCTCGAATGAGGGTCATACTTCTTTTTAAAAACTCTTTCATACTTATCTAAGATTATAACCTAATATATGAAGAACTCATTAAAGATGTACCTCTATGTCATATGTTGTTTAAAATAGGTTAGGATACTTCTTCCTCATTTCTTCCTCAGCTTCCCAAGTCACTTCCTTGATATTGTTGCTTCGCCACAATACTTTAATTGAGGCGACTTCCTTAGTCTGAAGTTTTTTGACCTACCGATAAAGAATGAAAATTGGGACCTTATATAGGTTATACCCTAAAAAATTTTGACCATCCTCAATAGGCATGACGTAGGTAGATCTCTGTTTTACTTCTGCAACATCGAAACATGAAATACTGGATGGACTACTGCTAGCTCTGGTGGTAACTCACAGTGATATGCCACTTTTCCTATTCGAAAGATGATTATATAAGGCCCAACATATCTAGGGCTCAATTTTTTCCCTTTTTGCCGAAACATATGACACCCTTCATAAGCGACACCATCAAGTAAACCTAATTGCCAACAACAAACTCTAGGCCTCAATGACATACATCTGCATAAGACTTCTTCCTGCTTTGGGCTGTCTGAAGTCAATCTCTAATAAGTTTCACCTTTTTAATACCCTACTACACTAAATTTTTCCCCAATAATTTGGCTTCATTAAGTTGAACCAACCCACTGGCTACTAGCACTTCCACCCATATAAAGCTTCATATGGAGCCATCTGAATACTTTCCTGGTAGCTGTTATTATAGGAAAACTCTATAAAGGAAACATGATCATCCCAGCTCCTACCTAAATCTAAAACACAGGCATTCAACATATCTTCGAGCGTCTAAATAGTGCATTCAGCCTATCTGTATGACTGAAGATGAAATGCCATACTAAGGCTTACCCAAGTGCCTAGGCCTTTCTGGAAGGACTTCCAGAAGTTTGCCCTGAACTGAGAACCCCTGTCAGAAATGATGGATAAGGGGACACCATGTGGGCGAACTATCTAGCATATATAAAGCCTAGCATACTCCTCTGTAGCATATGTAGTCTTGATTAGTAAGAAGTGAGCTGATTTAGTTAATCTATAAACTATTACCCAGATAGAATCATGCTTCCTGCTCGTCTGAGGCAATCTTAAAATAAATCCGTATTAATCACCTCCCATTTCTAGGTTGGAATTTCTATATCCTGCATTAGACCTCCAGGCCTCTAGTGTGCAACCTTCAGCTGCTGGTAATTAGGAAACTGAGTCACAAGACCTGTGGTGTCCTTTTTCATGTTGTTTAACCAATATAGCTGCCTCAGGTCATGATACATCTTTTTGGCACCTAGGTGTACTGAATATCGAGAGTAGTGAGCTTCATTTAAAAAAATGTTCTCGTAGCTCACCCAAGTTAGGAACACATAGACGGCCTTGGTATGTAAGAAATGCATTGGGTCTACAATCAAATAGGCTCTGCTTCTGTTACGGTATATTGTCTCTCAGTAAGACTAACTCTGCATCATCATATTGTCGCTGCTTAACTTCCGCTACCAAGGATGATTCCGCTTTGTTTTAGACAACAACACCCTCATCTCCAGCATTCAGTAACTAAATCCATAAGTTAGCCAACTAGTGTAGAGTCTTTTCCATTTCAATCCTGTCAACATGAATATGACTCAAGCTACCCATAAACCTACGACTTAGCGCATTAGCTACAACATTTGCCTTGCCCGAAAGATACAAGATACTCACATCATAATCTTTTAGTAGTTATAATCATCTTCTTTACATCAAATTCAACTCCATCTACTGAAACAAGTACTGGAGGCTCTTATGATATGTAAACATATCAACATGTATTCCGTAAAGGTAGTTGAACCAAATCTTCGATGTAAATACCACTGCGGCCAACTCAAGATCATGGGTAGGATAATTCTGCTCGTGCTTCCTTAGCTGTTTAGAAGCATAAGCAATAACCTTGCCATGTTGCGTCATAAAACAACCTAGCCCAACTCTAAAAGCATCATAATACACCACATAACCCTCGACACCCTCTAGAAGAGTCAGGATAGGTGTTGACGTCAGCCTATCCTTCAACTCCTAAGAACTCAACTCATATGCCTCTGTCCATTGAAACTTAGCTTCTTTGTGAGTCAACTTTTTCAATGGAGCGGAGATAGTAGAGAAACCTTTCACATACTAGCAGTAAAATCTTGCTAAGCCAGAAAGTTACGAACCTCTATAGGATTCAAGGGTCTGGGCCAGTTCTTTATAGCTTTTATTTTCTGGCCATCCACCCTTATACCTTTAGTTGTAATCACATGGCCAAGGAAAGCTACAGATGTCAGCCAACTCTCATATTTAGAAAATCTAGCATATTACCTATGCCCAAAAAAGTATGTAATACTACTCTCTAATGATCTGCATGCTAAGCCTCTGATCGTGAGTAAATCAAGATGTCATTAATGAAGATAATCCCAAATAAATTAAGAAATGGCTTGAACACCCTATTCATCAAATCCATAAAAGTTGTTGGGGCATTTAAAGACCAAATGACATCCCCAAGAACTCATAATGGTCGTATCTAGTTTTGAAGGCAGTCTTAGGGATATCAACATCCCTAACCCATAACTGGCAGTACCCGGATCTCAAGTCAAACTTCGAACAACATCTAGCACCCTATAGCTAATCAAACAGGTCATCAATCTTGGGAAGCGGGTACTTATTCTTAACCGTCACTTATTCAATTGTGTGTAGTCGATACACATCCTTAGTGACCCCCTTTTAGCATAAAAAACACTAGTGCACCCCACGTCAACACACTGGCTAGATAAAACCCTTCTCGAGCAAATCATTCAATATCTCCTTTAATTATTTTATTTTTGATAGGCCATTCTGTATGGAGGTATGAATATCGGTTTAGTTCCTAGAAGCAAATCAATAGAAAATCTATCTCTCTTTCAGGAAGAATTCTAGGAAAATCCTCTGGAAAGACCTCGAGGAACTCATTTACAGTAGTGATTGACTGGAGAGTCGCAGATTCACGAAGTCTCTTACCAAACCAAGTGAGTAATACAACCTTTGGATATCAACTTTTGAGCGTTAAGGTATGAAATAAACTTACCTTTAGGCATAGCGGCATTACCTTGCCATTCCTGGACTGGCTCACTGTGAAAATGGAATCTAAAAACCTTGGCTCTGCAATCAACATTAGCATAATATGTTTCCAATCAATTCATACCCATAATGACATCAAAATCCACCATTTCAATCTCAACTAGATCAGCAGGGTCGATCTATCACATACCAATACTACATAGTTTTGGTAAACCCATCTAGCCAATGTAGATTCGCTAATTGGCATTAAAATAGAAAATGGTCTAGAGATTAACTCAGGGAATGTATCAAACTAATTTTCAACCAATGGTGTAACATAAGAGAGTGTAGAACCAAGGTCAAGAAAGGCATATACTGCACGAGAATCAATAATCAGAGTACCTGTAACAGCATCAGGTAAGGCCTCCTGGTCCTGCTGACCTCCCACAGCATAAAATCAATTATGGATTGCCCCAAAACTAGAAGCCTCTCTCCCTCAGCCTCTGCCATGGCCTACTTCCAACTGAGGATAAGGGCTAGAAGGTCAAACTGAGGATGACGAAGCAATCGTTGAATGCTATAACCACGCCTGATCCGCTTCGACCTTATCTGGACAATCCCACAAAAAGTGCCCTAGCTGCCCACAATGATAGCATACATCCTGTCCCTGATGGCCCTGTCCTAAATGGTATCTCCCAGACTGAGTACAAGGCAACAATGGTGGTCTCCTCTACCCCACGTACACCTATCATTAAGAGCTAGACGGAGCTAGGCCCTGGTCTTTTCTCTATCCCTGAAGCTAAGGTGGGGCACTCCCTACATATCAAACTAACTTCCTGGATGACTGAGCCCTTGGGTCACTTAGTGGCCCTCTATAATGACTTGCGATCCTAGCTCTCTTCCTTTGCTCTTGCTGTCTCCGAGTATCCAGTAACTGATTAACCAAATCCTTCGCCCTCTGGGAAAAAGCGTGAATCCATGCAATGTCCATGTGCTCCTGAGTAGATACCCCCAAATAATCTCAAGCTATATAAAGCCCTAGCCATAAAATGAACCAATGAACTCTATACTCCATTGTTTGAACCATGTGCGGAGCATACCTGGCCAGAGAATTAAACTGAAGGCAATACTCGGGCACACTCATACGACACTGCTCTAAGTTCAAAAACTACTCAGCTCAAGCGTGTCGAAGCTTCGGGGGTAGATAGTGATGCATAATTGCCTCGAAGAACTTATTCCACTCAGCTGGCGATGCATCGGCTCCTTTGGATCGAGCCCAAGCCTAATACAATAATATAGCCACATCACGTAGTCTTAAGGCCACCAACTCTACTTTCTCAGTTACTATAGCTTGAATCACCTTCAATACCCTACATGTTTGATCAATAAATTCCTGAGGATCCTTGCTCAGGTCTGATCCGATGAATACATGAGGGCTCAAACTCAAGAACATGCGAGCCCTGGAACTCTCAGTCACTTGGCCTCTGTGTCCTTCTATCACTTCCAATCGTAGCTCCTGGACTACGGCTATACGAGCCATCAATTGAATAGCTCCCTCAAGACCCTGTGCTTCCGAAACAACCGGAGGTACCATAAGTGCAGGAGCATCTGCCACTCTGCCAACCTCAGGTGCTGCTAATGTGGGAGGAGTTGGAGGTATATCTACCATTTCTCTAGCTAGTATTGGAGGAATTGTAATACCTCGGGCAGGAGACTCACTCTGAACCTCTGACCTATCTCCCTAATCAATTGGAGGGAAACTAGTACGCTCTCCTGTTGTTGTGTCAATTAACCTCGTAGTCATCTTCCTCGTCACAGGAATATTTTGAAACAATAACATGATTTAGATATTGCAGTACTTACCACATCGGTCTATAGTACGAACTATCAGTAAAAGAAGTGAAACAACTCTTAGATGTCATGTAGCCTCCTGATTATAAGTATGGTTCACATCATACCCATAACCAAAATTGTACTAGACATGGCTTTGTGGACTCCCTGGAAAACGAATTTTCTTTGATACCAAGTTTTTCACATCCCCAAAACTGGGACATGGAGAAACTTGCACTCGATCCTAGATTGATTGATAAATCGGATATATAGCATTTATAACTATAACACTAAGGCCAACCAAGCCACCTGTCATGATAAATTAAAATAGATACTGGACCCATAGGATCTCCACAATAACAAATAAAAAACTAGAAAGCCGACAAGACTACAATAAAGCTAAACTGAGTAAGGAAAAGCCGACAAGGCCATGCAACCAAAACAAGCTATACAAATTAGTCTTCTTCTATGCAACCAAACAAGCTATAAAAACTAGTCCATATCAGCCTCTAAAGAGTAAACAAATTAAAATGCACAGGACAGGGCCCTGTCCTACCTATACTATATACAAAACTCAAAATAAAAAAACTAGAGAGTGGCTCCTAAAAGAGAGGAGCATACCATTACACCACTGAAATCTGGCTCCTACTCAGTCTGTCGATCTTGGGCTCCTCCTATACCTACATCAAGATTACAGGAGGGTTCCCTAGGATGTTAGTACAAAGAAAATGTTCTGGTATGTAAGGTTTAAAACTGTAACATATAATCTAGTAATGATAACTTAGCCAGAAACTAAAGAACAGTAATAACCTGGAATCTAGGAAACAAAAACCTGACAATAACTCAACACTGAGGTATAGGTGCAATCAAGTATTTCACAAGTATAGGCTTTAACTATAGGGTCGGCAACTAGCCGATCATTAAATCCATATAAAGTTCATCCAACAGGTGTACCACACTGGGGTGAAATTTGTCCAGCCAGTGTATCATATCGGGGTATAATCCATCCAGCAAATGTACCATACTAGGGAAAATCCATCCGGTCGGTATACCAAACTAGGATAAAATCAATAATCTCAATCATAATCATAAATAAAGTCAATAGGCTTATAATGTGTCAGTTTAGCATATCCGATGTAGATATGATAAATGGTAAATTTTTGGCCTGAATAGGCCCCCTTTCTTTGTACATAACTACAAGTGAGCACACGAACATGTAAAGATAGTAGATAGCACTTAAATTCTTGTATTTATAACTCATATAAATCATAATAAGGTGTATATGGCATAAGAGTTTCAACAAAATTTATAGACCATGTTCAAAGGGATGTTAGAGCTCGAAAAGTCGGTAGCTTATTTTTTGGCTCAAGGGAGAAGGACTAGGAAATTTCCCTTGGCCTCACATATCTTGTAACATATACATGAAAGGGTAAACAATCATGTTAAGGCATTTTCATATTACCATGTTTATTTAACCGTACTAGCTTTGATGTCACTTCTTAACTTAGATTTGTTTAGCCCTTGTTTCTTAGCTTTTTTTATTTTTAACCAAATTGTTTGGGCAACTAGCACGCCAAACATGTTTAACATCACATATGTAAATGTAATGTAAAATATCAAATCACAGAGCCCACGCTGAGGGGTATCCAGAATCAAGCTATAACTACTACAATCATAATATGACAACTAGTGTAAGTAAGACATTTTCACTTCACATTAACTTGTTCCAATCCACTTTTATCAACTCAATCTTAAAATGCCAAACATTTTTAACTTTTTGGTAGAATTGCACATATCCCAAAATGAGTTCAAACCGCTGAAATGTAGGTCCTTTCAATAGTACAAAATTGTGCATGAAAAATAAGGATAATAGCGCCTTTACATATCTAGGGTGCATCCTAGATAGCGATTGTCCCAAAGGTTCCAAATGACAACAAGATGGATGGCCTCAAGACTAAAATTAAACTTGACGGAAAAAGTTTCCACATCCACTAATTATGTTTAATCTATACAAATGTGATATATATACATGTGAGTTACCTTCAAAAATAAAAAATAATCCAACTCAACACTTCTACTTCAGTAGCAGTTTCCATTATATCACTTACCTTGAGGAAGGTGAGATCAGATAATTCATATATCATATTTAACATGCTTTTTTTCATCATCTTATTTAGAATCATTCAGGATGACATAAGGAAAATAGTGGTTAAATCCTCCAAATACAACAAAAACATATATACGAACATATGTAATAAATACTCGATAACATCATATAATAAATTCTTAGAAGAGCAATTTTTCTCGAGGACTTGCACTTCTGAAGCACAGCTACAAATTCAAGTTGAAGCATCGGTATGCACTTTGATGATAAGGATCTTTGTCATAGAATTGACTTATAAGGAGGTTGAGATGGTCGGTTTAAGACCGACACCTTGAGGCAGTTAAGATATTATTATATCTAAGCAATACTCATAAAGAAATACTATACACATTTAAATAAAATTTTGCCAGCAATTGTTTATTCCTATAGAAATACAATATGAAAGAAAATGTGGAAACAATTACTTATTTGCCTTTACTGTAGGGGCCACTCTTTCCTCCTCTTTTTTTGATTCTAGATAAGATTTACCATACACTGTAATTATATTAAATACCTAACTCATTTCTATAGATATTAAACATTAGCTATCTATTTAAAAGAAGAATATAATTTACTTATCATGATGAGAGAATAAACCAATATCTAAAAGAGAATTATTTTATCATGCTATATAAATTTACCCTTATAGACTAGATCACTTCATATACATAATTTATGGCATATTTGAAGTCCAAATCCACATACCCAAAGTTGAAGACTTAAATTAATATTCCAAACATATGGGGTGTTACAAAATGGGGTGGCTTGATTGATATAGAGCTTAGGAGATGTTGGAGAATTTCATGGAGAAGGGGGCTTGGGGGGAGTAGTAGAGATGCAAACATTATGTGGGATAGGAAAACTAATTGTATTAGGGTATTAGCTAGATAAGGGTTAGGGTATTAAGTGGCAACGTTGATGGTTATCAAGGAGATTGGTGGTTGAATGAAAAGGTCAATGAAAAAGTAGAAGCCGAGTAGGTTGCCCATGTTGAATTGGTAGAAAGAAAAGGTGAAGAGGAAAAGAGGCAAATTGGGAGACATATAAGACAATGAAGAAGGAAATAAAACTAGCAGTTATAATGATTGAAATGATAGTGTTTGAACGTTTGTACGAAGAACCACAATACAAAGATGGACATAGAAACTTGTATAGGCTCATCAAAGAGAAAGAGAGGAGGGCCCTAGACCTAAATCAAGTGAAGTGCATCAAAGATGCAGAAGGCAAAGTATTGATAGAAGAGGCACACATTAGACTAATATGAAACTCTTACTTGCATAAACTATTGCATGAAGAGTGGGGCATGAATATTATATTGGGGTGATTTGCAGAATCCGAGTGTCATTGAGATTTTGGATACTATAAGGGTATAAGTTTTGAGAAGGTTAATGAGGTTATTTGTAAAACGAGAAGGGCAGGGCAATCGATCCATACAAGATTCCGGAGGAATCTTCGAACAACGTAGATTAGCAGGTATGATGTGACTAACCGGGTTATTTAACATCATCTTTAGGGTATCAAAAATATTTGAAGAATGGAGGTGGAGTATAATGATCTTGTTGTATAAGAACAATGGTGATCTTCATAATTGCAACAACTATAAAGGTATCAAGCTGCTAAGTCATACTATAAAAGTTTGGGAGAGAGTGGTAGAGTCGAGAGTAGGGAGGGGTGTGACCACTATTGAGAAACAATTTTGATTCATGTCAGGCCATTCAACTATGGAAGTCATTCATATCATAAGAAAATTTATGGAACAATATACGAAGATGAAGAGAAATTTATATATGGTGTTTGTCATGACCCGAACGAAGGCCCGGATTGTAGGACAAGGTGATCCGAGAGACCCCAAGTCGACCCAGAGAATAAGCACATATCTAACTCGATTAATGAAACTGAATAATAAATAATATAATCATAGCGGAAGTCTAAACATAAACATAACATCAGAATACATAATCCAAAGCTGATTACATACATATGTTGAAAAGCCTCTAAACATGATGAGTTGATGGGAAAAGACCCCAACTAACTCAACAAAACTGAAACTGAAATACATATCGGAAATATGAATAGTCTAGTCCTCGGGAGATGAGGACTCACCAACACGAAGGTGCTAATCTCTGAAGTTGATCAATGAGAGGGGCTGAACCTGAGAACTGGGTCCTGTATCATGAAACGATACAACATAGAGTAGGTAGTCAGTACGTGAAATGAACCAAGTATGTAGGGTAAGTAAAACCGCTTAAGTAAATAAAATTATTTAAGAAAATGCATAATGTAAACATAAACATTAAGAATCTAAGAGTAGGACTTGTATGCATTCTTTATAAACTCATGATCTCACATAACATAACATATCATCATAACATATCATAACATAATCGATTGACTCAAAGCTGAAATCTGATGTTTATAAGTAAAAGAAGAACATTGAGTCAAACCTTCTTTAGAAGATGCTTACATATGTAAATCTCATGAGTAATGAACATGCATAACTGAAATCATGAGGAACAATGGGTGACTCGTCTTTTAACCGATTACCATGATAGAGCTTATGTGGTCCCAACTAACACACTCAAGTGGGTAGAGCCATCCAAAGTCTTGCCAGGGCTAGGGACGATACCATCATATCAATATCAATATCAAGCTCGTGGCCCAATAGGGTAAGGGATAGCTCACAAGGTAGGTCCCAAAGCCATAATGTATCAACCATACATTGGTGCATAATTCTGAGGCATAGGGTGATCGACCCTTAGCCTGCTCGGTGCTAAACACTACTCCCAAAAATATGCATATGTTCTACATTGTTATTCAATGAAGCTCAACAACGTCTATTGACGAAGCTTATAAATCAAATACATCTCAAAGATGAATCACACATATGAGAAGCTTTAACTCAAACCATACCACAAGATGAAAATATAAGTGGGAGTCTTCTCTCCAAAACCATGTGGTAAGCTTAATTCAGGAAATCATTAATCGTACTTAAATATGTGGGCATTTCCCAAAGCTTTATTATACATGAAAATACTCAATTCATATCGAAAACATGGTTATAAACATGGGTAGCTTGGAAACATACTTTTCATCATAATATATCATCATCATCATGCATTCATCAAAAATCTCATCTTTTCATGAACTTTTCAACAATGGGATTTTTATTATAGCTAGAAAAATGATTTTTAATTGAAAATATTATAAAACTTGCTCGTGATTCATAATTCAATCATAGAAATGTATTTAAATCATACCCATGTAAGGCATTAGGAAATTAATGCATTTGGTTAAAACCCCATAGATTAGTCATAGATCATTCATGATTTAGAGAGGGATTTGGGCATGGGTGTGAAAGAAACCACCCATTCATAACCTTACATACCTGTTGGTAGCTGATTCTTACACTTCTTTAGGTGCCCAATAGGAATTGGAGATGAATGGATGAATACTAGGCTTGATCACCCTCTCTAGTCTTCTACCTTGCATGCATGAAGGAATAAAGCCTAAAATGAACTTAACCCCTTTAAAAGTCACTATTTATAACTCAAAACGATGTAGTTTAGGCTTTAATATCTTAGGAATTATGTAAAGGCCCTTACTAAATTTGCATAAAATAACTACCATATGGTCCCAACGGGGCACCTAACGATTCGTTACCCTGGACCACGACTCGTGGAGTCGTTCGTGAAGTACACTTCTCAATAGGTCTCCTGGGCTCATAACGGAAGACATAACGACTCATGATCAGGTGACCACAACTCGTGGCCACTATCTGTGATGTGCACTGCCTTAGTTTAACTAAATCAATCCCTCTTGGTCGCGATCCTCCCCACAAATCATGGGGACTGACCAAGACTCGTGGGGTCCTTCCGTTGAGTACACTACATCTGTTCTTCTCTTTTCCTTTTCACCTATCCCACTACTGACCAAATGACTCGTGGGTCTGACTACGAGTCGTGTTCATGCCCGTGGGATCTCATTTCTCAATTTTAAAATTCATCCCTTGGCCTCCCCACGAGTCACATCACATCTCGTGGGCTCCTCTCACGGGTCTTCTCACGACTCGTCCTGTGCCTGGTACCAAATTTCATCTTTTTCTCCGGTTGAACTCCCAAGTCTGATCTTTCAGATTTTAGGGTATAATAATATCTCCCCCTGGGGAATATTTTTCCTCAAATGTTGGAAAACATACAGAAAAGAAGAGAAATGCAATTATCATATTCTAAACTGATCATTTAAGAAAAAAATTGACGGAATGACTATCTTCAATTCAAACTACATAACTGATGTAAATCATGAATCATACATACATCTGCATATATAAAAGAAACTTGGGCACATAATTTGAAAATGAAAACTAGATAGAGTTTTAGGTAAAAGCTGATACCTAAAGTTTAAACTAGGCCGGTATGGAATAAATGTTGTTATTTGGCCATCATATCTGCTTCAGCTTCCCACGTAGTTCCCTCAGCATGCTGATTCCTCCATAATTCTTTAACTAAAGCTACTTCCTTGTTCCTTAGCCTTCAAACATGACGATCCATTATTTCTACCTGAACCTCCTCATAACTAAAGCTTTCTTTCACACCAACACTGTCCACCAGGACAACTAGAGCTAGATCACCCAAACACTTCTTCAAGAGCGACACATGGAATACAGGATGTATAGAAGCTAATTATGAGGGAAAATCCAATTCATAAGCCACCTTGCCAACACGTCGCACTATCTGAAACGTCCGACATAGTGGGGACTAAGGTTTCCCTTCTTTTCGAACCTCATCACTCCCTTCATGGGAGACACATTCAGAAATTCCCAATCATCAACTTCAAATTCTAATTCCTTTCTCCTTACATTGGCATAGGACTTTTGGTGACTCAAGGCAGTTTTCAACCTGTCCCTTATCAACTGATCCTTCTTTGTGAACCGAATCTGGTCCTATCATCACCGGTTCTCCAACCTCAAACCATCCAATGGGCAACCTACACCTCTACCCATAGAGAGCCTCGAACGGTGCCATCTGGATACTGGAATGATAGCTGTTATTGTATGAAAATTCGATAAGAGGCAAATGCTCATCCTAGCTACCTTTGAAGTCAATCCTGTATGCTCTCAACATGTCCTCAAGAATCTGGATTGTCTGCTCCGCTTGGCCCTACTTTTTTAGGTGAAATGCTGTGCTGAGCTTAACATGTGTACCAAGCCCTTTTTGAAATGACCTCCAAAACTGTGTGAATTGAGTACCTTTGTATGAGATGATGGATAATGGCACCCCATGCTATCAAACTAGCTCTCAGATATATAGTTTGGCATAATCCTTCGCCAAGTCTGTGGTTTTGACCGGTAGAAACTGAGCAGCCTTGGTCAACCTGTCTACCACAACCCAAACATAGTCATATTATCGGCGAGTGCGACGTAAGCCTGTGATAAAGTCCATGTTGATTTCTTCCCACTACCAAGTAGGAATATTGATATGTTGAAGCACGCCTCGCAGCCTATGATGCTCAACCTTTACTTACTGACAGTTCGGACATTTTTCTACGAACTTTGCGATATCCTTCTTCATGCCATTCCACCAATAGATTTTCGTAAGTCACGATACATCTTGGTGGAACCTAGATGGATAGAATACCTGGATCTATGAGCCTCGTGAAACATCCGACTCCTAAAATCATCAACGTCTGGAACACATAGGTGACCCTGATACCGAAGCACTCCATCTCCCCCTTTGGAGAAGACCTCTACCTTCTGATTTTGAACGTCTTCCTTTAACTATACCAAAATTGGGTCCTCATCTTGCCTAGATTTCATATCAGTCACCAAGGACGATTCTTATCCATTCTGAAAAGCAACACAGCCATTAGTCGAGTCAACAAACCTAACTCTCAACCTTGCGAGTTGATGCAGATCCTTCACCAGCTCCTTCTCCCCTTCATCCATATGAACCACACTCTCCATGGAGAGTCTACTAAGTGCATCTGCTACTACATTATCCTTGCCCGGATGGTAAAGGACACTCATATCATAGTCCTTAAGTAGCTCCAACCACCTCCATTGCCGAAGATTGAGATCCTTCTACATGAACACATAACGTAAGATCTTATGGTCCGTAAAAACATCCACATGGACCCCATACAAGTAATGTCGCCATATCTTCAATGCGAACACCACCGTGGACAATTCAACATCATGGGTTGGGTAATTCTTCTCATGAACTTTTAACATTCTAGAGGCGTATGCTATAACTTTCTCGTGCTGCATCAACACATACCCAAGTTCGATCCTTGAACCATCACCCAATACACCACGATCCCATCGGTACCCTTCGGTAGAGTTAACATTGGTGCTGAAGTAAGTCAAGTCTTCAACTCTTGGAAGCTCTTCTCACAACCCTCAAACCATTCGAATTTCACCTTCTTTTGGGTCAGTTTGGTCAAGGGTGATGCAATCGGTGAGAAACCTTCAAAAAATCTTTGATAATATCTATCTAAACCCAAGAAGCTTCGAATATATGAAGGATTCACCGATCTTTGCCAATTCTTCACCGCTTCTATTTTTTGAGAATCCACCTTTATGCCCTCACTTGATACCACATGGAAAAAAAATGCTACAGAGTTCAACCAAAACTCACACTTGCTGAATTTGTCATATAATTGATGATCCTTGAGAGTCTGAAGCACTATTCTCAAATGAGCGGCATGTTCCTTCTCGCTCTGAGAGTATATCAGGATTTCATCAATAAACACAATCACGAACATGTCCAGGTATGGCTTGAACACCCTATTCAACAAGTCCATAAAAGTTGTAGGAGCATTTGTTAGTATAAAAGACATAACTACGAACTCATAATGACCATACCGCGTCCTGAAGGCTGTCTTTGGGATGTCACTCTCCCGAACTCTATGCTAAGGATACTCGGATCTGAGATCTATCTTTGAGAAACACTTGGCACCCTGAAGCTGGTCAAATAAATCATCAATCCTGGGTAAAGGATACCTGTTCTTGACGGTGACTTTGTTCAATTGCCGATAATCAATACACATTCGAAGAGAACCATCTTTCTTTCATATAAAGAGAACCGGTGCACCCCATGAGGGCTTGCTCTGTCTAATGAAACTCTTATCTAATAGGTCCTTCAACTTCTCTTTCAACTCTTTTAGCTTAGCTAAAGCCATTCTATAAGGAGGAATAGATGTAGGTTACGTGTCAGGAAGAAGGTCAATACCAAAATCAATCTCCCACTCAGGAGGGATTCCTGGTAAATCATCTGGAAAGACCTATGGATACTCACGTAGTACTGGAATTGAGTAGATAGTTGGGGTCTCAGACGTTGCATCCTTGACCCTAACTAGATGGTACATACAACCTTCAAAAATCATCCTTTTGGCCTTAAGGAGGAAATGAAATGACCTATAGGCACAGCTGAACTACCCTTTAATTCTAACATTGGCTCACCCAAAAATCTGAACTCTACTGCCCGGGTTCTACAAGTAACTGAAGCATAGCATGCAAATAGCCAATCCATGCCGAGGATAACATCAAAATCGGTCATGGCTAACTCTATAAAATCTACTGAGGTGACATTTTGAAGTACTGAGACTAGGCAACCTCTATATACTCATATTGTTATAACTGAATCACCTACTAGAGTAGAGACTGAGAAGGGTTCTGACAAGACTTCGGGACTGACTCCGAAGCTAATAGCCACATAAGGTGTCACAAAAGACAAGGTAGCCCACAGATCTAACAAAGCATAAACATCAATATGGAAAACTCACAACATACCAATGACAACATCCAGGGAGACCTCCTGCTCCTGGTGGGATGCTAAGGCATAGAATCTGTTCTGGCGCTGACCGCCACTTGTGCTAATAGATGCCCCCTGATGTGGTGAGTGTACGGGTGGGGCTGCAGAACTAGAAGCTGGGTCTCGGGCTCCATCATGATCCTACCTCGCTGCTAGAAAATCTCTGAGCAGGTGTCCGGGCTTCCCACACTTGAAACATGCACTTGTACCTACTGGACACTAACCTATGTGACCCCGACACACCTATGACAAGCTGGAACACTAGAATCTGCGGGTTCGTTGCTCTGACCCCTAGAGCCTGATGCTTTCCCACTCTGATCATTTCTTGGTATGGATGGCACACTTAATGCTGACGATGCTAGGGCTAATGATCTCTGGTGGGTCTGCTATCGGTGCCCACCACTTGACCTCGACTGTGTGAATCTGTGATCCTCGATCCTGGCCCTCTGGGCTTCCTTTTCTCTCAGGTGTTCCACCTCCATCTGCTGGGTGTACAAGACTATCCTAGGAAAGTCTATGTCCTAGTGAAGCATAGCGGTCATACAATACCTATTCAAATAGCCTGTTATACCATGAACGAATCTATTCAGCCGCGCCCTCTAATCAACTACTAACTTTGGAGCATACTTTGACAAGCGATTGAACTCGAGAGTGTACTACTGCACCATCTTATTTCCTTGCTTCAGATTTACAAACTCAGTTGCCTTCAGCTCCCTTATCTCACGAGGGAAGAATCGATCTAAGAAGGCAACATGAAACTCTTCCCAAGTGACAGGGCCTGCTCCGATGACCCTGCTATGGTTCCATTGGAGAAATTAGACATGTGCGACCCCTTTCAACTATTACGAGGCCAACCCCGCGCACTCCACCCTATTCACCCCCATGATTTTGGTGATCTTCACAATCTCATCTAGAAACGCATGCGGGTCCTCAACTACTTCTGACCCGAGGAACTCTGGCGGGTTCATTCTCAAGAAATCTCTGACTCGAGCTGCCGCTGCATTGCAATTTTGCGGAACATGCACAATTCCCTTCTGATTGACCTAAGCGGTCAAGTCCTGCACAAGCATCTGAATAGCTTCCAGAAACACAACATGGGCAACTGGCTCCTGTGCCTAGTGCTCCTAAACTGGTGGGGCCTGCTGGTGCCCGTTTCCATTACCGTCATCGTGGCCTTCTCCATTCCTATTACTTCTACCATTCATTCTTTGAGGATCCATGATTCTGCAAACACGAATAGCACAAATGAGAAGGATAGGGAGACATTTCCATCACACGACATTGATCATGAAAGAAGAGAACATTTCCAAAACGACTCGTAGCCTCTTCATCATAAGTGTGGTGAGCTTCACACCCATGAAAAAGACTCTACTTAACGCATATTTCAGACACCCTAGGACACTTCAAACCTATTGCTCTGATACCAAGTTTTTCACGACCCGAACGGAGGCCCAGATCGCAACAGGGGACAAGATGCCCCGGGAGACCTAAGTCGACCCATGACATAACCATACATCTAACTCGATCAATGAAACTTAATAATGAACAATATAATCATAGCGGAATTCTAAACTTAAACATAACATTAGAATATGTAATTCAAAACTGATTACATATATATGTTTGAAAAGCCTCTAAACATAACGAGTTGATGGGAAAAGAACTCAACTAACTCAACAAAACTGAAACTGAAATACATATAGGAAATCTGAATAGTCTAGTCCTCGGGAGATGAGGACTCACCAACAATGAAGGTGCTAATCTCTAAAGTCGAACTATTAGCGGGGCTGAACCTGAGAATCGGGTCCTGTATCATGAAACAATACAACATAGAGTATGCGGTCAGTACGTGGAATGTACAGAGTATGAAGGGTAAGTAAAATCTCTTAAGTAAATAAAATCATTTAAGATAATGCATAATGTAAACATAAGCATTAAGAATCTGAGGGTAGGACTTGCATGCATTCTTTTTGAAATCATGATCTCATCATAACATGACATATCATCATAACATATCATAACATAATCGATTAACTCAAACCTAAAATCTGATGTTTATAAGTAAAGCTTAACATTGAGTCAAACCTGCTTTAGAACATGCTTACATATGTAAATCTCATGAGTAATGAACATGCATAACTAAAAATAGTAGAAACAATGGGAGACTCACCTTTTCACCAGCATACCACGATAGAGCTTACGTGATCCTAACTATCACACTAAAGTAGGTAGAGTCGTCCAAAGCCTTGTCAGGGCTAGGGATGATACTATGATATCGATATCAAACTCGTGGCCCAATAGGGTAGGGATAGCTCATAAGGGAGGTTGCAAAGTGATAATGTATCAACTTACGTTGGCGCATAATTCTAAGGCATAGGGTGATCAACCCTTAGCTTGCTCGGTGCTAGACACTACTCCCAAAAATATGAATATACTCTACATCGTTATTCAATGAATATCAACATCATTGATTGATGAAGAGCATAAATCAAATACATCTCAAAGCTGAAATCATACATATGAGAAGCTTTAACTCAAACCATAGAACAAGTTGAAAATATAAGTGAGATTCTTCGCTCCAAAACCATGTGGTAAGCTTAATTCGAGAAATCATCAATCGTACTTAAACATGTGGGCATTGCCCAAAGCTTTATCATACTTGAAAATACTCAATTCATATCGAAAACATGGTTATAAACATGGGTAGCTTGGAAACATACTTTTCATCATAACATCTCATCATCATCATGCATTCATCACAAATCTCATCTTTCATGAACTTTTCAACAATGGGCTTTTAA
>JACEIK010002211.1:120114-160384 GCA_018107945.1 Datura stramonium | reverse complement strand
CAATTTACATGAGAATGTACAAACATTGTTGGATAAACAAGGCTCAAACGATGCATTTGAGTATCACTTGGGCATATAAATATGCCCCAGATCAACTGGCCTGTACTTACTTTAGTTACAGAGAACTTACCTGGTGACCTACAAGAGCATCCTACGACTCGTACCATGGAGGTATGAATCGTAGGATGAGTCGTAGGTTAGACTTTGCTTAGAATTTTCTCTACTTTTCAGCACCATTTCTACCACAACTCGTAGGACCTCACCACAAGTCGTACTGAGATCCTATAGCGACATATTTTTCAGCCACCTATTTTGGTTTCCCTGCACACTGAGCACACATTAGATCAATAACTTGGGTTGCCTCCCAAGAAGCGCTTGATTTAACGTCGCAGCATGACGCAGGTGGTCTAGTTACTCAGATTTCATCAAACCACCACTTGGGTTGCCTCCCAAGAAGCGCCTGATTTAACGTTGCGGCATGATGCAAGTCACTTGACTACTTAGAATTCGTCAAGTGACTCATACTCATCCTTAAGTGCTGAGATCACACTAAATTCCTTTGGCTTCTTCATAGTCCGACACATGTTGAAAGTGACCTCTTCTTTGTTTAGCCTAAACATTAACAGGCCAACTTCCACATCAACTAGAGCTCTCCCAATGGTGAGGAATGGTCTCCCCAGAATGATTGGGACCTCATAAAAAACTTCGCAATCCAAGATCATGAAGTCCGCTGGGAATATAAACTTATCAACCTTTACGAGCACATCAACTAGGATGTCACCGACCTTTTTACTGTTCTGTTAGCCATTAATAGCCGCATGTTGGCTGGTGTAGGGGCTCCCAATCCTAGCTTCTTGAAGACCTCCAAGGGCATTATATTTATGCTAGCTCCTATATCACAGAGTGCCCTTGCGAACTCGACATTACTAATGGTGCAAGGTATCGTGAAGGCACCTGAGTCTTCCTTTTTCGGAGCTAAGACCCTTGTTGCTATGGAATTGCAGTGATGGACATTGTCAACCAGCTCGTAGCTTACAAATGTTTTCTTCGTCACTAGGTCCTTCATGAATTTTGCATATCGCAGCATCTACTCTAGTTCTTCGACCAACGGTATATTCATAGAAAGTTGTTTAAGCATTGAAAGCTATTTTTGGAACTTACCGTTATCCACCTTTTTCTTAATCCTTTGCGGGAATGGTGGCGGTGGTCTCGGGATAGCCTTTTGCACTAGATTTTCCCCTTTATCCATGTCGCATTCCTTCTCACTCCTAGGGGCCTTTTGCAACCCATCATGTTATGTCTCATCACCAATCTCTTCTTCCTCCATCGCACTCTCTTTCCTCCTTTCAACTTCAATAGGGAACATGGGGTCAACTGTGATTTTACCACTTCTAGTCATCACTGCCATGCAATGAGCATCATTCTTTGGAGTGTACCCTTTTGTCTAGGGTTCATTGATGCCGACAGTTGCCCAAGTTGGTGTTCTATATTCTTGATGGCGGTGGCATGAGATTCCACTTTCTGACCCATGCTACTAGATAAGTCACTTTGAATTTCTTTTAACTGATCATCCATGGACCTCACCTTTTTTAGCATTTCGGCAATCATACTCTCCAACTTTGATTGTCCGGCCTCCCCTTCTCATGCATTAGGAGGCACATAGACTCCAACCCGGTCATTGCGATATCCATCATTTCTTCTCCATTCCCCCTCTAGCTCACGACCACGACTCCTATCTCTAAACCCTTTCCTATTGTAGTTGTCTCTATACTGGTTTCGACCTTGATTTCTAGAACCTTGGCGCCAATTGTCTTGTCCAGACGCTTGGGCTTTGGCCTAGAAAACCGCCACTGGCTATGTAGGAAGTTTTCCTTCTCCTCAGAATTAGACTGATCTTCTCCTTGCTCCCTTCCTTGTGTTCCCGCTGCATTTACCTTTTTGGATCCTCCTCCCATGATATGCTTTGTCAGCAAATCCAATGATGTGCGCATGTGAGCCAACTCTTGATCGCGTTCTTCCTGTTTCCTTCGTTGTTCTGCAGTCAAACCAACAACATATGTACTTGCCACTTCATCAGCCTCCCTCGTATGACAGGCCCTGTTTTTGTTTGTCACCCTGTCAAGGATAGTGGCTGCTTCCTCCCAAGTGTGACTCATCAATGCTTCATCCGCCACTGTATCTGCTACAACCTTGGTGCTCTTATTAAGAGACCTGTAAAAGATTTCTAACAAACTGTCATCTGGGATTTTATGGTTCGAGCACATAGTAAACTTCTTTGGTGCTCTTATTTAGGGACCTGTAAAAGATTTCTAACAAACTGTCATCTGGGATTTTATGGTTCGGGCACATAGTCAACTTCTTTTTGAACCTCAACCAGGTTTCATGAAGTGCCTCCGTCCTAATCTGCCTGAAATTATAAATCTCATCTTTTAATTGTAATATCCTTGATGGGGGAAAGAATCTCTCCAATTTGTTATGGAGTCATTGGGCAACTCCGATAACCACAAAGTAGCTTCCCCTGATAGAGAGAAAGGGAAGAGTCGGAGTCTCATCGCATCCTAGCTTACTCTGGGAAACTTGTATGCCTTGCATATTCCTACAAAATTCATCAAGTGCAGGTTGGCATCATCCGCTGCATGGACACTGAACACCCCCTTCATGTTTACCAGTTGAATGATGGTGCTTGTAATGTCGAATTTGGCCCCAGCAAGCAATGGTGGTGGCACAATTCCTCTAGTTGACCCAACCTCATCAAAATCTGGGTCTTCATCATCGAAGAACTGAGGGGCAAATCTCTGAGGTCGGTTGCCCCTCCCATGTCGACCAGCGTTTACCACCTCATCTCTATCATCAACAGCTTGCTGAAGTGCAGCTAACCAAGCTAGCTCGGCTTACCTAGCTTCTTCAGCTAAGCGGGCTTCTTTCTGCTAAGGGTTTTCCATTCTATGCAATGCTCGTTCGATTTCGGGATTTAGTGGAACAAGGGGGTCTCTTCTACTCCGAGTGCTTGGCATTCACCAGAGGAAAGCCTGTTGGTATCAAAGAAAAACACAAAAATAAACGTAATTAAGGAAATAATTACCAAAAAGTCAAAGACATGCAAGTAACCTAGTCTTAGGCGTAATCCCCGGCAACCACACCACTTTTTGATAACGCTCAAACCACACTTCCAACTAAAGTATGAAGCGGACGTTGTCAATAAAGAATCCAACTAATAGGTTGGGGTCAAACCCACAGGGAATATGCAAGATCTAAATTACAGCCGGTAGATGAACTTGTATGGTAATTACTTAACAATGGGGGGATTCTAATAAAAAGCAATAATAAAAATAAACAACAGTCAAGATCATATTTTTTTAATCAATAATTAAAGGATAACTAGGGTTTGTGTTCCCCATAGATTCAAAATAGCTTTAGGTATACACTCGTGATCTTTACCAATCTTACTTACTGAACTGATAACTTAGATTCATTCAAACGATCGACCAATCCCTATTGAATGACTATCCTCAACTACTCGACCAAGTCTCATGATTTTTGCAAACTAACCGTTATCTCTAAGTTCCAAATATAATTATCATGCGACCACAACTCAAGTTAATACAATGATCATCAAGATCAAGGCTCTATTGTAATTCTCTTTTCCTAATCTCTACCTCTTCGACCAAAGCAAGTAAAGANTTGTAATTCTCTTTTCCTAATCTCTACCTCTTCGACCAAAGCAAGTAAAGAATTCAGGCACTTCCTAACATTGTACACCGCTAAGAATCATTAAAGATGACTAGAATACAATTTAAGTATTTAGTATTGGTTTTAGAATAACTTTGTGCAACCCTCACTAGTTAATCCACCATGGTTCCCACAACCCTAGCTAAGGAGGTTTTAGCCTCTCATAGTTGCAAGGTTGTGATTGGTGTTCACGATTGAAGACATAAAACAATACTTACAAAGATGATTGAGAAAAACAATTCCTTCAATTAAACCACGAAATCTTGAATAACAAGTAGCAAGAACAAGATGAATTTCAGAAAAGGTTGATCACAAGGTTGAACCAAATCAATTCTCTCTTCCAATGATGTAAAATTGCTTACTACAATGTTTTTTTCCTAGAATTCAGTCTATTCGTCGTCCTATATTAAAAATAAAACATAAAAAGTATTTATAGAGATACAAGAATCCTTTTCCTAAACCAACAGGACTGTTTTCCATATCAGTCGCCGACATCGTCACGTGTCCACCTATGACTCGTAGGGGCTTCTCACGGATCGTGACATCAACTCGTGGCTTGGAGTGTTGGTTGAATTTTGGCAAAGCGTCGGGCGAAGGTACGATTTGTACCAACATGCTACGACTCGTACATTGACACTCGTGGCTTTATCCTGATCTTTTGAACTTTTTCTGAACTTCACCATGACCGGTATGGTACGACTCGTACCTTCATCTCATGGGTCATAGGGTGCTCTCATATTGAGAATCAGCCTTCTGTGCAATTCTTTTGGATTTCATCACGACTGACTTACTATGACTCGTACCACCAGGTATGATCCGTAACAAGTCTCACAAGTTCAGTCTTCCGGTTAAACTTTCAGCTTTTTATCAAGGCCCTCAGTACGACTAATAGGTCCATCCTACGGATCGTACTGTGGTCTGCACTTTTTGCTCTTTTTTGCACACTTTTAGCTCCCTTTTAAAATTTATTGTTCCAACACCCATTTATCTTGAATAAAAGGAAAAGTGCCTCATATCAACATAAATACACCTAAAACCATGCTATTTTCTTAGTTTTGAGCATCAATAGTGTTCTAAATTCACAGCACATCAAGAGCGAGGCTAAGATAGTTCGGAAATATAAAGAGGAGATGCATATATTCCACAGTGAGGCAGTGTGAGAGGTAGGTTATAGTCGATTTGAAGAGAAGTAGAAGTCGGCCAAAGAAGTATTGAACATGGGTGATTAGAGAGGACATGGAAAACCTATAATTTACTGAGCAAAGACAGTCCATCATTTCCTCCGTTCTTTGGGGGTTTAACCCCNCAAAGAAGTATTGAACATGGGTGATTAGAGAGGACATGGAAAACCTATAATTTACTGAGGAAATGAACCTAATATAAGAGAATATGGAGGTCGAAAAATAGGATAAAAGGTTAGTAGGTACTTGAATGTGGTCTAGTTTTTCTTATTAGTATTACTCTCATACTATCTTATTCTTTGGTTTTATTATTACCTGTTGTTTCCTTTATTTTGGTCATCGTATTATTTTTTGTTGTTGCTATCTTTTCTCCACTATATTTTGTATATGGATTCTTTACTTTTGTATTTTCTTTTCTTATGGATTTTGATATGCTTTAGTTGCATTGAGGGTACATCGAAAAGAACCTCTCTACCTTCACAAGATAAGGGTAAGGATGCATACACATCACCCTCTCTAGACCCCACTTATGATATTACACTATGCATGTTGTTGTCTGAAGAGTATTATGTAATAACAAGGGAATCCTACAACACTATGTTGGTGTTGTTTAGTTCTAGTGTTTCATTGGTCAAGTTACTAGTACTAGGCCCATATGTGGAAAAAATAGCATCGTACTTTTGTCAGGCAAGGTTTGGGTTAGATAAAAGGACCTGTTGGAATTGGACACGTGGAAGCACGTGCTAAAGCTTTGACACAATCCATGCTAAGGACCCCAATCCTAATTGAACAACACCCTGCAATCGGTGCCCCTTGAGCATCTACAACCAGCAACACCCCGGGCAATAAAATGAATCTTATAACTGTGGGGAGGTCGGTAATGCTCCTATCTCAAAATATTTCTTTCTAGATCTTATCCCTCTGCCTAGAACTGGAGTTAGAACATAATGATTTCTAGTCTGGCATTAATTCATAGTAGCCTTTTTAGGTGAAAAAATAGCCTTTTAGGATTAAGGTCCATAATATTTATTCCCTTTAAGTAAACCTTACATAGAGAATAGGGGCATCTCATTTTCACTTGTAAACACCATTTTTATAATAATGAACTTCTCGTTTCTTACTCTAGTTCTTACAATTAAATTTCTTAATCTTTTCTTAGCTTAATATTCGGTTCATTTGTTCTTGTTTTCTAAAATTAGTTGAAGAAATGAAGCTTGATCAAACCTATTTCACTTTTCTTTAACTCCCATTTCATCAATTTAACTTCGTTTGGACACGTTTAACTTTTCCAGCAAATAGTTTGGAGTCGTATGTGGGGATAGGCAATTATGATATTATTTTGATCTATTTATTTAATTCCTTGCCAAGTTATTAGGTTTTATCTACAAAAACACTACCATGTACGGAATGTATTAAATAATAGCCAATCGCTTGTGACTAACTCAATAACCTTCTCGCTATAGGTCTTTCTAACCTTTTAGTAGTGTTAAATGTCTAGGTTTCATAGCACTCAGAGGAGGATGAACAAAAGAGAGTGGGTGATTAGGCCTCCTTAAAAGAGGACACTAAAAGTAGACATGCAAGAGGGAACCAAGCTCTAGAAAATAAGGTACAATGATGAAAGATAATATAGAGATCAGTACCCTGGTGGAGGGGACACCACTGTTACCTAAGAGTAATAAAGGGTGTATTGTAACACCCAATTTGTTTAGAGTGACTTCTTTTGTAGGTTTTGGATGTACGATCCTACTTTCGTGGCTACGTGTTATACATCGAGTAAAGGCTAGGAAGTGAGTGTGCGAATGAGCGATCGAGCGAGTGGGTGAAGGAAACCAGAGGGGGTCCGAGATGGCAATGTGGCATAGCCTGCAATTGTGCATTGGCCAGTGTGCCATATTGCCTCTCCATCAATCCAGTCTATTTAAATTTTTTTTGCTACTGTTTGTGGTATTATCTAATTTTCCAGAAAACTTTCATAATAATAACCCTCCCAAGCTCTCTTCTTGAAGTTCTTATTAATCCTAAGGATAGAAAGCATGTTCCTATAAGATTTTTAGTGTTGGGAAGTTGGAATTCTATGTGTAGATCGTGCTTTAGGTGGCATTTTCGATTGCTTGGTGGCTGCCTTTTATTGGAAGGTTTGGTAAGTTCTTTTCCATTTATCCTTAGTTGTTTAAGATGATTGAGAGAATGTAAGTATTGGTAGGTTGTTGCCTTGGAATTTCTACAGTCGAATTATTAGAAAACTAGTTGATAAATGTCGTTTTATATTGTTTTTCTTGTCGAATCTTTTAGCGGAATTTGGTGAATTGAGTTTCTGCTCTTAGGTAGTATCTTGGTGTGCTTGGAAGTGAGTGTTTTGATATCTTGTGTTTGTTTGAGTTTAAGGTATGTTAAGGCTTCCATTTTCTCCTTTTGGCATGGCTTTTGATGAAATTGAATTCTCATTATCGTCGTGCGAACTTCTGCCTTGTGGATGAATATTTATATTGATATATTGTTGTTTAGGAGTTGTTGGGTTGTCTCCTTTCCCTCATAGTTTAGGTCGCATATTCGGGTAATAGTTAGGTCAATTTCCTTATTTCACTAGGACGTTAGTAGGCGTTAAATTTGAGTTGTGTCGTAGTGTCCCTTGAGGTTGTTCTATTTAGGATAAAGGCTATTTGTTTGGACTTGTATATGCAGCCTTGATATAACATCTTATGCCTTGGGAGTGGTAAATCATTCCCTCACTTGTGGAGGTCGTGAACTCGGCCGGTTATCATTCACTATTGGGTGGTTAGTAATGCCATCCTTGACTCATGTTGGGACCTTCGTGTATAGAATTGGTTGACTAATTTGGATTGCAATCTGTTCATATTATATGAAGTGTGTTGTGATTTTCTGCACTTGGTTTCCTCTGAGGGCTTAACAGTACCCATGACTGTTGAGTATTTTCCAGCATCGGGGTCGAGCCTGAGGTGTAGCTGACCAGAGTGGCTATGGTAGCTAGCACCATATTGGTTGGGCTTGTGTTGGGATTGTATATGCAAGTGTAATAGTTGTTCAGGTCTTCCAGCATAGTTGTTCTTGTAAAGCTTATTGTGAGGCTACTGTATGGTTGTTGAGTGCTTCTAGCACACTAGTGACTGTATTGTAAGTGTGGGGCTATTGAGAGTTTCTGGTGCACCTGGCTAGTATATGTCGTTAGACTTATAAGGTTTTGAGGCCTCTCTCCAGTAAGGTTGGATTGTGAACTGATATGTCTATTTATATTATGCTGTGCTATATTGTGGCTGTTGCTTTTATTTTTTATGATCAGGTCCGAATCATGATGTACATGAGCAGGCTCCTTAAGATCAATTATAAGTGAACTAGATAAAACAGAATCTTTTGTTGTCTAATAACTGCGGATGGTAGATGTCATTTGGTGATAGATGTGGTCAATTTTGAGCCTAGGGTTGATTCCGCTAAGTCGTTTGGATTAATCATGTGTGGTCAGGTGGTGATAGGTGAGTTGTTTCCGCTAGGTGTCCAACTAATTATCTATTTATGTTATGTAGGACTTGCTAGCATATAGGGGCTAGGTAGGTTTTGTTTGCGATACTTTATTTGTGAATCCTTTCTACTGATATCCTTATGAACTTTCTGTTGTTATCTAATATATCTTTTGATTTTAATTTTGAATCTTGTTATTGTTTCCGCCTTACATATTCGATATATTTTCATATTGACACCCTAGTTAGGGATAGTGTATTCATTCCTACAAGTGCTGATCGCCAGGTAGATTGAGATTTTAGTCACTGGTGGAGTTTCAGCTGAGTTGATAAAGCTCCAAGTCTTTTGAAGTTTCCAGATATTCATATTATGGGTAGTTCAGGGCTCTGTCCCAAATAGTTGATTTCAATTGTAATCATAAAGGCTTGTAGACATCTGTTGTGGGTGTAGCATTGTTGTTGTAGGCTAGTGGCCCAGTTGTATGGATTGTTTTTCGTTTTGTGGCCTTGATGACCTATTATATATCTTTTGGTTGGTCTGTTAACTGGCTTCTCTTTATATCATTTTATTCTGGTCTTATAGTTGTTATGATGCCGCAACTCATCGATTCTGGCCAATTGTAGTTAGAATTGAGGCAGAGTGTGCTCGATCAGATACAACACAGGGTGCCAGCCACACCTCTCTAGGTTTGGGGTGTGACACACATCAAAGGAAAAGTATAGCGTCGAGGGATCCATGGTTGGAATAATAACTGCATAAAATGCCTTCATGACATAGATGGAAGATGGCATTGCAACCTTCACTGGAAGTGCTCATACAAGAATTGATGCAACACATGTCCAAATAGTGGCTGGGAATCTGGTGGATACATCAGCCAATCTTGGTATTAGAGAATTCCTCAATGACTCAAGATGGTGACATAAATAGGTTAGGAGAAACTCGGGAACCAATAGATCTATACAAAGTGGAACATCTCAGTTTTGTTTAGAAGATCCATTCCAGAATGTACCAAATCCCAAGAGCTTCATCGATCGTTAGAGGAGTAGATACAAAGAAATATTCCCAATTTCCCTTCAATCTCTGCTACACTGACACTAATCCAAATGAGATACAAGAAGCTAAATTTCTCAAAATATGATGGAACTACAAATATGCAAGGGAACATAACAACTTATACAACCAACACCAATGGAAATGATTTTCTAACACGCCAGATAGAACCTATACTACTAAAGAAGTTTGGGAAATGCTCACAAGGGAAGCAATAGTTTGGTACACTTTACTACATGAATATTCTATGGACTCATTATCTATGCTTGTGTATGTTTTCAAGAAGGCACTAGGTGCAGCCAAAAAAAATTGAAACCAGTAAGGAATATTTATTCGAGATCAATCAATACGATGGAGAATCACTCCATTATTCTATGAAAAGATTCTAGCGGGAGAGAATGATATTGTCAACCATATCGGAGGATTAGGCAGCAGCTGCATTCACGAATAGACTGACCCCAAACAACTAAGATGCCTCATTGAAGTTGAAGGAGAGCTTGTCGTATTTCTCGACTAAATCTTAGAACAAAGTAAACCATAGTTGCATGACTAAGATGAGGTTTAAGTATGATGGAAGGACTTCCACACAAATCAAAGTGAAGGGACAATTCCATGATAGGTCTAAGAGAGTAACAAATTTCGAACAAAGAAATTTGAGGGTCTAGTGTGAATCATTTGTATTTTAAGCATTCTTTATAGGCCAGATCAAGGAAGAAGGAATAGTGATATGTTATCAAAACATGCATTAGAATACAATTTTAACATTGCCCCATGAATTTGGTCTCAGCCTTAAGAAACATCAAAGAGACATGATTTCCCAAGGAAATTCCGTCTAACCTACATAAAAAAATTTAGATTTATGGTGTGATTTTCACAACACTCATGGGAATTTGACTTGGGGCCTGCAAATACTAGCGGATCAGCACAATTACTTAAGGCTGGACATTTAGAAGAATTTATTAGCAATAGGGTCAAGCATAGGCACTGAAATAATAGGGAGGAGGAGAGACCAAGGAAACCGCCATCTCCAATGTCGTTCATATGATCTTTGGAGGAGAGACGGTCAGCAAAGTCACTTACTCTACTTCAAAAAACCAAGGTCTCTATCTCCATCAGCTAGAGGGACCATGAATATATGGAACATGAGTCAATCACCTTCACTGGGAAGATTGCAATAATCTGGCATTTTTGCATAATGACGACTGGTAATATCTCTTTATATCTTATGTTTTAAAAGTAAGTGTATATTCATTAATTCAGTGTCACACCTCGAAACATTCCTAAACCGACCTCAAACCTTGCAGAAAAAATACATAAGAAAACTAGAAAATTTTCCTCAAAATGACTGAGAAAAAAAGTCATGGTCAGCTTCAATAACTCGTTGTGTGAGTCGTGATCAGCCCTGTTTGGTCCTTCGGAAACCAACGGAATATGGAATGAGGCATTGTGAGAAACAACGAGTAATCCTGTCACTCGTTGGTCCTCATCCCAAAAATCCCTTTTCCAGGACCCCACGACTCAATCAATGAGTTTTCGTGTGTTACAATGACTCATGGTGTGAGTCGTTGGTTGAGAGTCCTAGAAAACTTGTCAGTGAAAACGAGTGGCAGCAATGACACGTTGTCTCACAAAATGAGTCATTATGACCACTCATCATGTCATGTCAGTGATTTTAATAGTTTTTTAGTGAAAGTAACGACTTGACACAATGACCCGTTGGGTCTACCAATGAGTCGTGGTGTTGCCCGTTGTCAGTCCTCCCAGAATTCCTATCCAATGACCACGGGAGTAACCAATGACTCATTTGTTCATCCAAAGAGTTGTGTTACCTCTAGTTTCCAATTCCAGTGAGCCCAAAACCAACGCAGTAGGACCAATGACTGGTCCCAATGAGTCGTGGTCTTAACCAATGACTCTTTGAGTGATCCGTTGGACCCCTGTGAGTAGTTTTTCCAGATTTTTTCCAAGGGATATTTTTGTAATTTGTCACCTTTTAAATCCCTAAACTACATTGTTTTGGGTTATTTTAAGGGAATTTAGAGGGGTAATCGATAATTACTTTACCCCTTTCTAAACTTTCTATCAGTTATAGCCCTGTGGTTTCGAAATGTAGAAGGGTTTCAGACAAAATTCTTTAAATTTCAATTGGATTAATATTCATGATATTATCTGCCTTTTTATTCCCAATTTCTAGAAATTTTGTGGAACTAGCATCTAGTAGAATGATTTTGCCCTAGTTTCTCAGTCCAATAAATTAGAATCTTGCATGTTTAACTAGTTTTCCCTGTGACTTGATTCTATCAGTTTTGGTATTCCCATTTTGTTAGTATATGTTGAAATATCAATCAGATGCATGTTAGTCCATCCTCAATCAGATTATTAGCACACTTAGTATAATCCAGAAATGTCAGCTAATCAGTTTGACTGCAGTATTTTCATGAGGTGTCAATGGTGCCTCCCAGTTATTAGTTATTATACTCAGATACTAGATTTTAGTGGTTCTTGAGACACTTCCAGATAAGTAGCTCTGATCAGTCTTAGAACCCCCAACTTCAGATTTAGTTTGTTCTTTAGACGGTTATGATGCTTCCAAATAAGCAGCTCTGGCCAATCTTAGAACACCAATTATAGAATTCGGTCCGATAAGAATCTCAAGGTACTTCCAGTTAGGTATTACTGATTTAGTCTTGGACCCCCGTTTTGAGCTATCAACTTAGTAGTCAGTCTAGGACTATCCAGTGGGAGTAGGACTTAGCACCAAGTGGACCGGGGTTCAAGCGCACCTAGGTTCAAAAAACTACTTTTCCACCGTAGGTTACTTTATTGGCTTTATGGCCCCAGACTTGTGATCACCAAGTTCATGACTTTATACCCTGGCAAGGTATATTGGGTCCTACTGATGGGGTGTATATATCGGACTCCATGTTTAGCTCACGTGGTTATATGTCGGTTATATACTCTCCCACTAGTCAGTATAGTCTCATTTTAGCTCATCTCAAAACATTTTCAGTTTACTCAGTTTAATACAGTTATTTTAGATCAGTATCTCAAATTCAAGGCTTTTCTATAACCATCAAACAGGGTCATTTTGACCATTTTAGTTATATTTCGGTTTATTCAATTTCAGTATTTCAGTTGGTCATTTCATGTCATTAAAGTTTAGTTATTCCTTATATATGTTATGTTTTCTCTCACTTACTCAGTAAATTCAAAGTACTGACGCATACCTTCCATGATGTATCATATCATGATACAGGCGCAGGTTCTCAGCCTTAGCTCCACTAGTAGATATTCTTCAGGAGTTATCAGTTGCACCAGTGGTGAATCCTCATCTTTTGAGCATGATATTTATTTTTTAGTTATTTTAATTAAAAGACTTTAGAGTTAGCTGGGGGCTTGTCCCAACAACTCATCAGTTGTAGTTGTCTTTTAGACATAGACTCAGACTTTTATATTTGTTTTCAGATGTCTAAACTTTTACTAACCATCTTTCCTTAAATGGTTTACTTATTGAAGTTTCCGCTATGATTACTCAGATTACCAGTGTTATGATAGACCATGGGTTGGATTGGGGTTACTTGTGACTCCAAGTACCGTGTCTCGTCCAGTGTATAGACTTGGGTCATGACAAACTTGGTATCAGAGCACTAGGCTATCTTAGGATGTCTGAAAGCCGTGTCAAGTAGAGTCCTTTTCATGGGTGTGAAGTGCGCGACACTTATGATGGAGAGGCTACGTGTTATTAGGAAAAATCCCTTTTGTTCATGATCTTTATCATGTATTGAAGTTCAATTCCAGAAATTTTCTCCTAAATAATGCTCTATTTCATTTCAGTGTGAAATCATTCCTCCGAGACACAAAAATTGAAGAAGGGCCTGTAACACTAACTGGCCTGCCCCACAAGCTCCAACAGCCCCTCAGGAAAGCCAAGTGTCCTCAGCAGAGTTCCGAGCGACAATTCAACTGCTGGCACAGATAGTCACGAACCAGGTGAACCAGTAGGTGGTTCCGACTAACACAAATGGGTCCGCAGCAACTGCCCGAGTTCGAGACTTCACCCCGATGAACCCTCTAGCCTTTCATGGATCTAAGGTGGGAGAGGACCCACAGGAGTTCATGGATGAGATTCAGAATATCACCTGGATTATAGGTGTTAGCCTCGCTGAGAGTGCTGACCTGGCTACTTACGAATTGAAAGGGGTAGCCCAAATCTAGTACAATTAGTGTAAAGAAGGGAGACTAGTGGGAGCAGAACCGGTGGAGTGGGAGGAGTTCACAACAACCTTGCTAGAAAGATTCTTCCCCTAGGAGTTTAGGGAGGCTAGGGTGGCAGAATTCATGAATTTGAAATAGGGCAACAGAATGGTGGAAGTGTATGCATTGGAGTTTAGACGGTTGTCAAAATATGCTCCGAAGATGTAAGCCGAGCCAAGGGCTTGCAAGCTAAAGTTCGTCAATGGAGTATCAAAATTGGACCTTAAGGAATGTAGGACTATAATGCTAATCAAAGATATTGACCTCTCCAGACTCATCGTTCATGCCCAACAGATTGAGGCAAAAAAGCTTAAAGACTTTGAGCGGGAGAATAAACGAGCTAGGACTGACCAATCAGATTATGGCCACCAGAGGTCTGGCGGTAGTAGCTGCCCACAACTGCAGTAGCAGGAGTAGAGGGATCCAACACCTACTTCAGCCAGCGCCCCTACTTTCCGATCCCGCAAGGATCGGAGGGGTAGAGCATCTGGCTCACAGTCCTAGAGTCATAGTGCCAGCAACCGCTACCCAGCTTGCCCTAAGTGTAGCAATAACCATCTAGGGGAATGCCTTTAGGGATGAGAGGGCTGCTTTGGGTGTGGACAGCTAGGTCACCGGCTATGAGAATGCCCATGAGCAAGACGGGCGAGATCAGAATCCACCAGTTCAGTAGCTCAAGTAGGATGACCAGTTCAGCAGGCCAACACTTCAGGTAGGGATGGCGTCCAACGCCAAAACTGTTTTTATTCTTTTTCCTCTCGTCGGGATCAGGAGAGCTCACCTGATGTGGTCACGGGTATGTAACGTCTTTTCCATCTATATGTGTATTCCCTACTAGATCTAGGAGCCACACTATCGTTCATGACTCCCTATGTGACTGTCCAGTTTGACATCAATTTAGAAGTCCTCTCAGAATCATTCTCAGTATCTACCCAGTTGGTGAGTCAGTTACAGCCAGCCGGGTATATATTGAAACTGCCCAGTCTCAATCTTGAATAAGGTCATTCCAGTTGATCTAGTAGAGTTAGACATGATTGATTTCGATCTCATTCTTGTCATGGATTGGTTGCACTACAATTATGCCTCAATCAACTGTAAGACTAGAGTCGTCAGATTTTAGTTCCCTAACGAGTCAGTTTTAGAGTGGATGGGTAGTAGTTCAACGCCTAAGGGTTGATTTATTTCCAACCTTAAGGCAAGAAAGCTTCTTTCTAAAGGGTGTATCTATTATCTGGTTCAGGTCAAATATTCCACCTCTGAGACCCCAAATATCCAGTCACTTCCAGTTGACAGCGAATTCCCTGACGTGTTTCCTAAAGATCTTCCCAGAGTCCCTCCTGAGTGGGAAATAGTCTTTGGCATAGACCTTCTTTCAAACAATCAGCCCATCTCCATACCTCCTTATAGAATGACTCTAGCGGAGCTTAAGGAGTTGAAGGAGCTGCTAAAAGACCTTCTTAATAAAGGTTTCATCAAGCCCAGCATCTCTCCATGGGGTGCCCAGTATTATTCGTGTGAAAGAAAGACGGTGCCCTCAGAATTTGTATCAATTAACGTCAGTTAAATAAGGTCACAATTAAGAACAGGTATCCCCTGCCCAGGATTGACGACTTGTTCAATCAGCTTCAGGGAACCAGTTTTTTCTCCAAGGTAGATCTCAGGTTGGGGTATCATCAGCTAAGCGTCAGAGAATATGACATACCGAAAATAGTTTTCAAAACTCAGTATGGTCACTACAAACTCGTGGTTATGTCCTTCAGACTAACTAATGCCCCCTTAGCTTTCATGGACCTGATGAATAGGGTTTTCAAGCCATATCTAGACATGTTCTTCATTGTATTCATTGATGACATTCTTGTATACTGCAGAAGCGAGGAAGAACAAGCTAACCGTCTAAGGATAGTGCTACAGATGCTTAGAGATCGCCAGTTGTTTGCTAAGTTCAACAAATGTGAATTCTGGTTGATGTATGTGACTTTCCTTGGTCACATGGTCTCGGGTGAGGGTATTAAGGTAGATCCTCAAAATATAGTTGTAGTGAAAGACTAGCCAAAACCTACTTCCCCAACCGAAATCAGAATTTTCTTGGGTCTAGCCGGTTAGTAGCGATATTTTGAGGAAGGTTTTTCCTCTATTGCATCTCCTCTGACTAGGTTGACTTAGAAAAAGGTGAAATTTCAGTGGTCAGATACGTGTGAGAAGAGTTTCCAGGAGTTGAAGACTCAACTCACTACCGCTCCAGTGTTACCTTATCGGAAGGAACATATGGGTTCATAGTGTATTATGACACTTCTAGAGTTGGACTTGATTGCGTTTTGATGTAGTGGGGTAAGGTGATAGCTTACTCCTCCATAAAGCTCAAGGTTCATGAAAAGAATTATCTTACTCATGACCTTGAGTTGGCAGCAGTGGTGTTTGCGTTGAAAATATGGAGGAACTACTTTTATGGGGCTCAAGTGGATGTTTTCACCGATCATAAGATCCTTTAGTATGTGTTAAGTCAGAAAGATTTAAATCTTCATCAGATAAGGTGGTTGGAGCTATTGAAGGATTATGACATGAGTGTGTTGTACCACCGGGGCAAAGCTAATATGGTGGTTGATGCCCTAAGCAGGTTGTCTTTGGGGAGCGTAGCTCATGTTGACGAGAATAGAAAAGAACTGGCAAAGGATATTCGTAGGTTAGCTAGGTTGGGAGTGCAGTTGGTTGATTCAACTGAGGGCAGGGCAGTAGTGTAGAGTGGATCAGATTCCTCATTAGTCGTTGAAGTTAAGTCAAGGAAGGATGAAGATCCCATACTGCTTAAGCTAAAGGAAGTAGTTCCCAGAAAAGAAGTGGAGGCTTTCTCCAAAGGGGGAGATGGTGTACTCCGTTAGTAGGGTAGATTATGTGTACCAGATATAGGTGACCTGAGACAACAGATACTGGCTGAAGCACACAGTTCGAGATATTCTATCCATCCAGGCACCACTAAGATGTACCGTGATCTACGAGATATTTACTGGTGGAACGACATGAAAATAGACACAGCAGAATTTTATGGCTAAGTGCCCAAACTGCCAGCAGGTTAAGTTGGAACATCAAAGACTAGGGGGTACGACCCAGGATATCAGCATACCCACATGAAAGTGTGAAGAAGTGAATATAGACTTTATTATAGGTCTACCTTATACTCGTCGGCAACATGACTCAATCTGGGTGATAGTAGACTAGATGACCAAGTCAACACATGTCCTCCCAGTTCAAACTACACACTCATCTGAGGATTATGGTAGGCTTTATATTCAGGAGTTGGCCAGACTGCATGGGATGCCCTTGTCCATTATTTCAAATAGAGGTACCTACTTCACCTTGCATTTCTATAAGCCATTTCAGAAAGTACTTAGTACCTAGTCACGCTCAGCAAAAACTTTCACCCAAAGACAGATGGACAAGCTGATCGAACTATCCAGACCTTGGAAGATATGCTAAGAGCATGTGTGATTGATTCCAAAGGAAGTTGGGATGATCACCTACCTCTTATCGAGTTTGCATACAACAGTAGATACCACTCCAGTATCCAGATGGCCCGATTTGAGGAATTATATGGTAGGAAATGTAGGTCTCCTATAGGGTGGTTTGAGGTTGATGAAGCTACCCTGATAAGGCCAGACTCAGTTCATGATGCTATGTAGAAGGTGCAACTTATCAGGAAGAAGTTGAAACTAGTGCAAAGACGACAGAAACCCTATACTGGTGTAAGGTGAAAAGAGTTAGAGTTTGCAGTAGATGATAAGGTTTATATGAAAATTTCACCCATGAAAGGGGTGACGAGGTTTGGGAAGAAAGGAAAACTCAGTCTGAGATATGTGGGATCCTACGGAATCTTGAAGTGAATTGGCTATATGGCATATGAGTTAGAATTACCTCCAGAGTTAGCATCTGTGCACCCATTCTTCCATGTGTAACTATTGAAGAAGTGCATCGGTGATCCAACTTCAGTTGTGCCACTAGACAGTGTTGGAGTGACTGATAGTCTCTCTTACGAAGAGGTCCCAATTTATATCCTTAATCGTGAGGTTCATAAGCTGAGAAACAAGGAAGTCACATCAGTGAAAGTTTTGTGGAGGAACCATCTAGTTGAGGGAGCCACATGGGAAGTAGAAGAAGACATGATGGCCAGATACCCTCACTTACTCCCTTCTAGTTCAGTTTTAGCATCTAATACTAAATCCCTCCTTCGTACTCTATTTAGTTTTGTACTTATTAGCTCTATTCAGATATTCTATGTGCATTCTAGTTGCCTCAACTTTATTAGCATGGTTTAGTCAGTTCGCAGTCAGTTACTCCTTTAGAAACCAGCTCATAGTCTCAGTCTGGGAATTGCGCTCTTTTCCTAGTTTTCCAACAGTTTTAGCCCTGCATTTAAGGATGAATGATCCCAAGGGGGAGATATTGTAATTCCCCAAAACTTTCCTAGACCAAACTCAGACCTTGAAAGAAAAATCTAGAAGAAAACTAAAAAAGTTTCCTCAAAACGACTGATAAAACGAGTCGTGGTCAGCTCCAACGACTCGTTGTGTCTGTCGTGGCCATCCCTGTTTGGTCCTTCGGGAACCAACGGGACATAGAATGACCTGTTGTAACAAAAAACTAGTCGTCCTATCACTCGTTGGTCCCCATCTCAGAAATCCCTTTTCCAGGACCCCACGACTCAACCAACAATTCGTCATGTGTTACAACGACTCGTGGTGTGAGTCGTTGGTTTAGAGTCCCAGAAACCTTCTTTAATGACAACGAGTGGTAGAAATGACCTATTGTCCCACAAAATGAGTCGTTATGACCACCCGTTGTGTCAAGTCAGTGATTTTAATAGTTTTTCCAGTGAAGGTAACGACTCAACACAACGACCTATTGTGTCTACCAATAAGTGGTTGTGTTTCGCATTGTCAGTCCTCCCAGAATTCCTATCGAGTAACCACAGGAGGAACCAGGGACCTATTGGTTCATCCAATGAGTCGAGGTATCTCTCGTTGCCAGCTCCAAAGAGCCCAGAACCTACGCAGTAGGACCAACAACTTGTCCCAATGAGTCGTGGTATCAACCAACGACTTGTTGAGTGACCCGTTGGTCCCCCGTCGGCAATTTTTCCAAATTTTCCCCCAAGGATATTTTTGTAATTTTCCACCTTTTTTATCCCAAAACTTCATCATTTTTGGTTATCTTAATAGAATTTATAGGGGTAATCGACTATTACTTCACCCCTCTCATCCCCTTAGGAAATCATTTCATAAAACTTCTCTCAGAAACACTCAAAGCAAGACCTAGGGCAGTCATATTCTTCTCAGATTCTAAAGGGATTCTCTTCGAAAATTCTTCACCTGGTATGTGGGAATTCAATAAGGGAATTGTTCTCCCCTTGTGTCCCCAAAACCCTTTCTAAACTTTCTATCAGTTATAGCCCTGTGGTTTCTAAATGTAGAATGGTTTCAAACAAAATTCTCTAAATTTCAAGTAGAATAATATTCATGATATTAGCTTTTGTATTATTCCCAATTTCTAGAAATTTTGTGCAACTAGCATCTAGTAGAATCGTTTAGCCAAATTTTCTCAACTCAGTAAATTAGAATCTTGCATGTTGGACTAGTTTTCCCTATGGCTTGATTCTATCACTTCTGGGATTCCCATATTGTTAGTATATATTGAAATCTCACTCAGTTTCATGTTAGTCCATCCTCAGTCACATTATTAGCACACTCAGTATTATCCAGAAATGTCAGCTGATCAGTTTGACTGCAGACTTTTATTGAGGTGTCAGTGGTGCCTCCCAGTTATCAATTATTATGCTAAGATACCTGATTTTAGTGATTCTTGAGATGGTTATGACACTTCGAGATAAGCAGATCTGACCAGTCTTAGATGCCCCAGCTTTAGATTTTAGTTTGTTCTTTAAACGGTTAGGACACTTCTAGATAAGCAGATCTGGTCAGTCTTAGAACACCAGTTACAGAATCCGGTCCGATAAGAGTCTCAGGGTACTTCTACATAGGTATTCCTGATTTATACTTCGACCCCAGTTTCGAGCTATCAGCTTAGTAGTCAGTCTAGGACTATCCAATGGCAGTAGGAGTTAGCACCAAGTGGACCAGGGTTCCAACACACCCAAGTTCCCAGAATTACGTTTCCACCATAGGTTACTTTATTGGCCATATGGCCCCAGACTTGATATCACCCAATTCATGCCTTTATATCCTGGTAAGGTATATTGGGTGCTACCGATAGGGTGTATACATCGGACTCCACTTTTAGCTCAAGTTGTTATATGCCGGCTATAGACTCTCCCACTAGTCAGTACAGTCTCAGTTTAGCTCAACTCAGAACAGTTTCAATTTACTCTGTTAAGTACATTTAGTTCAGATCAGTATCTCAGATTTAGGGCATGTCTATAACCATCAGACAAGGTCATTTTGACCATTTTAGTTATATTTCAGTTTATTCAGTTTCAATATTTCAATTGGACATTGCATGCCATTACAATTTAGTTATTCATTCTTTATGTTATGTTTTCTCCCACTTACTCAGTATATTCAAAGTACTAATGCATACCTTCCATGCTATATCGATGATATAGCCGCAGTTCTCAGCCTCAGCATCGCTAGAAGATCTTCTTCAAGAGTTATCAACTGTACCCGTGGTGAGTCCTCATCTTTCGAGGATGATGTTTATTTTCTTCAGTTATTTTCATTCAATAGATTTTAGAGTTAGCTGGGGGCTTGTCCCAGCAACTCATGAGTTGTAGTTGGCTTTCAGACATAGACTCAGACTTTCAGTTTTGTTTTCAGATGTATAAACTTTTACTATTCAGATTTCCTTAAATAGTTTTATATTTAGGCCTCCTCTATGATTACTCAGATTACTAGTGTTATGATAGACCATGGTTGACTTGGGTCTACTTGTGACTCTATGTACCGTGTCTCGTCTAGGGTATAGACTTGGGTCGTGACACTCAGGTAGCTCAATAAACATAATTTAACTACGAGTTCTCAAAAAGAATCAGATGGTAGACAAAGTTATTCCTTTAACAAAGATCTTGGCTAATTTTAACATGGAAAGTGAATTAACCTGGAAAGAGATCATACTACCAACTCATGCCAAAGAAGTTAATAAAGATAAGATATTTGACATTGTGCAGGAGATATATCATACAACATCATCTTAAGAAGTCCCTGGATTTACCTCTTGAAAGAGAATTTGTCAACCTTCCACCAAGTTGTAACGCTCCCTACTCCTTGGGATAAGACAAATTCGGGGAGACTCGACGACTGCCCAAGAAATGAATGCTCTAGCCATTGTAATCGAGCAAGCAAGTTATACTAAGAATAGCAGACATGAAAGGTGGTAAAGTACGTCAACTTAGAGCTAGCTATACAAAAACCAGTTTGGAGAGGAAGTAGGAATTGGATTGCTGACAAATCAAAAATGTCAATTAATGTGAGAAAACATGTATTTTTGGTTTGAAGATTCTTTTTTCTACAAATCTTTAACTGCAGGAACCACAGGTCAATTGTCGAGACTACTCCAATCAACACTAAAAAGTTCCAACGACCCATATTACCAGGTTTAAGATCTCATAATAAAACTAAAAATATGTGTTGCACTTTTTTCCTTGATCATAGTTTTTACCTCTATTGTGTTTTCTCCAGCATGGTCTTAATGAGAAAACAAATATAAAGAATATTATTGAAAGCATATACTAGGACTCTGAAGTAGGGAATCAACCAAAAGGAACCCAATATCCAAGTGACAATTCAAAATACTAGGACTTCGTCATTGGACTGGAAAATTAGGACTACCCTGACAAGCTTTATAATAGAAACTCCCTTTTACCTTCTGTAAATTTTCATGACCTGGTTCGAACAAAATCATTTCAAACATACAAAGGTCTATGTATTCACTAGGGAATATTTTTCCCCTACTTTTTATTTCACTAGCGTCATTTTCCCCTTCTATACATATTACTAGGGTCAATTTTACCCTTGAGAGAATGAAATAAACGTCACACATTATTCACTCATTTTTTTCATTACCACAAGCAAGCCTTCGGGCTTTAGTGAATGGGTTTCACAAAAACCACACAATATAGTATTTAGTCTCAAATCAAACTAGTTATCGTGATAACGACGTAGCCTCCAAACTCATATTATAAAGGTTCTAAAAGAACCTTATTCCTAAAATGGGGTCGAGACGTCCTTCTCATGAGTATCGAACAAAATAAAGGGCCCTTCTTTACAAGTTTTAGATCTTTTACCCAATTAATTTCTTATAGATGATCAATTTCCAGTCATAAATTACGATTGGAAGCTGTATACGTGGATTAGGTTAAAGCCTCAGTTTTTGAAAAAATGGTTAAATAAAAATAAATCCTTAAATATCAAACAAAGAATCATATTGATTCTTTGAGTATTTTCCCTAGTTGTTCAAAAGAAAACATAGTTTCAAAAATGAATTGAGGCAACAAATCCTTATGGTTAAGTGTTCTTCTTTAGAGGGTGGTAACTTACCTCTAATACTTTACTCATGAATCAGATGATAGTCCTTGATCATGATGTACAACCAAAAAAGAGCAATATACTTTAATTAAGTTACAAGCTCGTCTCCGGTAATAGGATTACAAACATCCTTAAAACTAAGCCAATACCCACAACTAATCTAGAAGTATATCTCATAATAAGCTTTTGGGAGATTGCAACTTCAATAAAAGATTGAAACGTTAAAATTCTTGTAGTTTATTATTTGGTATCTAGTCAAAAGAACTGCTAAAGTTCCCAGTGGTCCAAACTTTTGCACTCACATTCTGAAAATGTAGCTATCTTTTTTTCATAATGGTAGGGATAGATTGAGTGCAAAGTTTCAAAATCAAGAAGAAACAACAATAAGATGTAAAAGAAGAAAAGGGATAATTTCATTTTTACATTCCAAGGGCATAATACGGGCCAACTATAAAAAATACTAAGGGGATAAAAAAGAAAAATTACAGAGGGCTAACAACTAGTTTTTCCTATAAAAAAGTTACTCTAGATCTTAATTAATCGACTGAAATCAGCAACCTCAGTTAAAATAGCTTGATTGAATGGTGCTACCTAGGCATCTAAGGGACAAAGAGTTCATTCAGGACTAGAGAAGAAGAGTGGGGAATCTCTCACCCTCTTATTCCTCAGACTCACTAAATCATAGGTACCACCTAAGGAGATTGGAATATCTTTTTGGGACTTAAGAGGCAGTCAGAGCAGTGACCTCAAGAACTTGGGCCTTTCGAAGTTCTTTATCAAGGTCAAAACCCTCGATCTTTGTATTCTCCAAGGTCATCCTTTGTTCACTCATCTTTTCCGCAGTATTATGAAGCTCACTTTATTAACATCAGACTTTACCTTAGAAGTAATTGGGAATTCTCTTATTGGAGATCTTTCTGCCCAGACCCGAAAATAAAGAGTTGGACCTAAAAGTTCACATCTAGAGCTACTGAAGCCTTAAGCCTAATCTCAATGTCCTCCTCTTTTTCATTTTAGACCTAGATTTCCTGCATAAGCTGGTTCACTTCCTCTTGAAAAACAGCATGTTGTCCTTATTTTTACTTAACCTTTATCTTCAGAGATTGTACTTTTTCAGTGAGATTGCATTACCTAGCAACAAAAGTGGACAACTTAGCCTTGATCTTGAGAGCCTATTGTTTGTACAATGAAATTTTCATAAGCTTGGATGACTTGCAGACTAGCAGCATTCCTATCCTTTACAGTTTTGGCCACTTCCAACTCCATAACCGTCAACCCCGATATTAGCATGCATAGTTCCCTAACCCTTTCCACTTTTTTATCCTGGTACATATGCAGTATCATTGAATCAATATCATTGACCTATAAAGGGGATATAAGGGATACATCATGATATTTAGGATTTTAATAGAATAAAGGAATGTCATCTTTGCAGAAACATATATTGACTCAGTCATGATGCCTTTAATTAGTACAACATACATTTGTCGTCGATCTTAAGATCTTATGAGCCCAACCACATAATTAGTGGGATAGGTTAGTCAAGAGAAGAATCTCATTTCCTCTGTACTTGTAGAGAAACTGACTTCATACCTTACATGGATGAGGGATTGAGGCGGTTAAGAGTGGGAACAGTCAAATCAATCGGGCTACTAATGTTGATGTTTGTTCAACATTCAGAATTCCACATTGTGCGCTCCCCAACATCTGGATACCATTTTGGGGCTGGTTAATTATCGAAGCCTCGTCAGTCCCAAGGACACAATTTGAAGTGTCAATGGAATAGGTGGTAATTTCTTTCTCGCTATCACCAAACTCGATGACAAGGGTATCCTACTCATCCACAAGTAAAGATAGTACCTCTAATATCATTGGGTGAGAGAGCTTGTGTTATACACCGAACACCCTAAGATCAAACCCCGGAGTCGAAATGGAGAAAATAGGATTTTCTACACCAGGTCACCGAACGAGTTTTCCTTTGACTCGTGGGGTAGACCATGAGTCGTGAAGTGACTCGTGGTGATGAGCTAGACTTAAGTTGGAAATTTTTGAGTTTTGGGTGACCACGGACATGACCACGAGTAGTGGTTAGCACCACCACTCGTTGAGTCAGTCGTGGCCATGAATGGGGTGAAGGATGAAGACTTTTCGGCAGTGAAGAGCACGAGTCGTGGTCACCAGTAACGACCCCTGAGGTATCTCATGACAAGCCCCAGATGAATTTTGGATAGTGTACACGACGACTGGAGACCACGTGTCGTGGTCCTTGGTAATGACTCATCCAGTCCCTCGTGGGGACTGGCAGTCAGTTATTTTCTGCTAATTCAGTAATGGCTTGTCTATAACTCCTATGATCCTAAGGCCTAAACTACGTCATTTTATGCTATGAATAGTGATTTTTAAGAGGGGTAAGTTCATTCTATGCTATTCTTATTCATGCATGCAAGAGTTAAGGTGTAGAGATGTGATCAAGCTCAATTTCCTCCAAGTTCTTCTCAATTATTTCTTGGCCAATTAGAGAAGATGTAAAATCTGATTCTCTCATATAAGGTTATGAATGGGTGAATTTGTTCACACCCATTCCCAATCCTTCTCTAAATCATGAAAATCTATATGTTGATCCTATGGGGTTTTAACCCAATTCATCAGTTTCCTAAGTTTCTACATGGGTATGATCTAAGTATATTTCTATTATTGAATTATGATCCATGAGCATGTTTTACAATGTTTTTAATTATAAATCATGTTTTCAAGTTCTCTAAATTATAATGCCCATCCATGATAAGTTCATGAAAGTTGAGATTTATGATGTATGTTCAAGTATGATGAGATATTTATGATGGAAAGCATGTTTTCAAGTTACCCATGTCTATGATCATGTTTTCAATTGAATCAAGTATTTTCAAGCATGTTTAAGTATTGGGAAAGCCCATATGTACAAGTATGATTTTTGATTTAAAGTTAATTAGCTTACCACATGGTTTTGGAGTTAAGACTCCAAATTATGTTCAGCTTGTGGTGTGGTTAGAGCCAAGGCTCCTCATGTAGTATTTCAGAATTTATTTGTACATGATTATTCATCTTCATCATTAGACAATGGTCAGCTTCGTTGAAAAACAATAGAGAGCACATGCATGTTTTCGGGACTGGTGTCTAGCACCGAGTAGGCTAAGGGTTACTCAACCCTATGCCTAAGAATTACATGCCAACGTAGATATGATCAGATTATTTGGGACCTCCTTTGTGAGCTTTCCCCCTTCCCCAAGGGGCTTTCTGCTCAATATTGATATCATACTAGTGTCTTTAGCCCTGGCAAGACTTTGGACGGCTCTGCCAACTTGAATGTGATAGTTGG
Organism: Datura stramonium; assembly: GCA_018107945.1. Taxonomy (NCBI): domain Eukaryota; kingdom Viridiplantae; phylum Streptophyta; class Magnoliopsida; order Solanales; family Solanaceae; genus Datura; species Datura stramonium. Next base: position 134,810 of record JACEIK010002211.1, on the reverse strand, counting down.
GGCCACATAAGCTTTATCGTGGTAATGTTAGTTATATGACGAGTCTCCCATTGTTCCTCATGATTTCAGTTATGCAAGTTATTATTCAAGATATTTATATATGTTCTAAAGCAGGTTTGACCCAATGTACAGTCTTACTTACGATTATTAGATTTCAGCTTTGGGTCATTTGATTCAGTATTGATGTTAAGTTATGTTCAGATCATGATTTCATAAAATTGCATGCACTTATCTTGATTATATTTTATATTATGCATGTTTAAAAATGATTTTTACTTATTTGAGTGGTTTTACTTACCTTGCATACTTGGTACATTTCACGTACCGACTGCATACTCTATGTTGCATTGTTTTATGATATAGGCTTCGATCTTCAGACTTAGCCCTATCATTATCCCATTCTTGGAGTTAGCATTCAGCTTCAATGGTGAGTCGTCATCTCCCATGGACCATTCTTATTTAGTTATCTTTCAATTTTCAGTTTTTAAACTTCTCAGGTTAGTTAGGGTGCGTCTCATCAACCCATCAGATATGTTAGAGGCTTTCAGACTGTACGTAGTAATCATCTTGTCATGTATTATGTAAATTCCATCCCTAATGTTATATTATGATTAGACATCCGTTATGTTCATTCTGTTAAGTCTTCCACTTTTATTGATTGAGTTAGAAGTATGTTTATGCCATGGGTCGACTAGAGTCTCTCGGGGCTCTTTGTCCCCTGTCTCGATCCGCGCCTATGTTTAGGTAGTGACAAACTTGGTATCAGAGAAATAGGTTTTGGAGTGTCCTAGGGTGTTTGAAAGTCGCGTTAAGTAGAGTCTTTTTCATGTGTGTGAAGCGCGCCACACTTATGAAGAAGATTCTATGAAACATCTAGGAAATGTTCACTTCTTTCATGATCTATGTCGTGCGGTGAAATGTCTCTCTATCCTTCTAACTCGTTCTATTTGTGATTGCAAAATCATGCCTCCCCGCAGAGTTAACGACAGAAGGAATGAAAATGGTAATGGCCACGAGGATGGAAATGGAGACGAGCACAAACAAGCCCCTCCAGTCCATAAGCACCATGCGTCGGCACTGAATTCAGGGCAACCATTCAGATGCTAGCGCAGGCCTTGACTGCCCAGGTCAATCAATAGGTAGTATAGCATGTTCCACAGAACGAGAATGAGGCGACAACACAAGTAAGAGATTTCCTAAGGATGAACCCACTAGAGTTTCTTGGGTCAAAAGTGGATGAGGACCCACATGAGTTTATTAATGAGATTCTGAAGATCACCCAGGTCATGGGGGTTAATGGAGAAGAGTGTGGTGATTTGGCCTCATATAAGTTGAAGGGGGTCGCACACATTTGGTTTAAGTAGTGGAAGAATAGTAGGGCAGTGGGAGAAGGCACCTATCAGTTGGGATGAGTTCTATGTCGCTTTCCTAGATCAGTTCTTCCTTCGTGAGATGAGGGAGCTGAAGGCGGCTGAGTTCGTGAATCTAAAGCAAGGAAATATGACAGTGCAGGAATATTCCCTAGAGTTTATTGGTCTGTCAAAGTACACCCCAGAGCTAGTGGTTGATCAGAGGGCTCGAGTGAATAGATTTGTTCATGGGGTGGCAGACTATTTAGAAAAAGATTGTAGGACCGCCATGCTCCATCAGGATATGGATTTTCCTCGAATAGTCTTGTATGCCAAGTAGATGGCGGCGGTGCATATGAAGGAGTGAGAGGCCAAGAGGGCTAGGACAGACAACTATAGGTTCTCTCAACTAAGACTAGGTGGTGGCCATCAAAAGTAGTCCCACTAGAGATCTTCAGCCTAGTATCTTCGACTATGAGTGTACCATCCCGACCTAGGCATGACCAGAGGGGATGACATCAGGCTCTAGGGGTCAAAGTGTAGGCCAGCAGATTCCAGTATCCTAGTTTGTGACAGGTGTGGTCAGAGGCACACGGGTCAGTGTTTGGCGGGAAGGTGCTTACTTCCGATGCTGGAAGCCTGGAGATATGCTCAGAGATTGCCCATCAGCTAGAAAAGTCCATGATAGGGGATGAGGCCCAACTTCCAGTTCAACAGCTTTACCAACACGCTCATCTCAGTAGGGCGCATCTACTAGTAAAGGTGGCGGTCAGTGCCTTAGCATCACGCTAGGAGCAAGAGGTCTCTCCGAAAGTAGTCATTGGTATGTTGCGAGTTTTCCATCTTGATGTGTATTCTTTGTTAGATCTAGGGGCTAATTTTCTTTTGTGATACCCTATGTGGCTAGTAGTTTCGGAGTAGTCCCAAAATCTTATCACAATCCTTCTCAATCTCTACTCCAATAGGTGATTCAGTTGTAGCTAGATTGGGGCATAGAAGTTTCCCCATCACAGTCCTTCAGAAAGTCACCTCAGTAGATTTAGTAGAGTTAGCCATGACTGATTTTGATGTTATCCTCGACATGGAATAGATTTTTGCATGTTATGCCTCAGTTAATCGTAGAACCCAGGTAGCAGAGATTAGATTTCTGGGTGAGCCAGTCATAGAATGGAAGGGTAGTTTAGCTATGCCAGTAGGTCCTTTCATTTTCTATCTTAAGGCCAGAAAGATGATCTCCAAGGATTGGGTGTACCATTTAGTTAGGGTTAAGGATTGTACGTCCGAGACCCTGACTATTTAATCAGTCCTAGTAGTATGTAAGTATCCAAAAGTCTTCCCAGATGATCTACCGGGAATCCCTACCGAGCAGGAGATTGACCTTCTTCCCGATACGCAACCTATATCTACTCCTCCTTATAGAATTGCTCCATCCGAGCTAAAGGAGTTGAAGGAGCAGTTCAAAGATCTTTTAGATAAGGGGTTCATAAGACCGAGATAACCCCTATGAGGTGCACTAGTTCTCTTTGTCCGAAAGAAAGATGGTTCTCTTCATATGTGTATTGATTATCGGTATTGAACAAGGTCACCATCAAGAATAGGTATCCTCTTCCCAGGATTGATGATTTGTTTGACCATCTTCAGGGTGCCAAGTGCTTTTTGAAGAAATATCTCATGTCCGGATACCATCAGCTCAGGGTTCGGGAGAGTGATATCTCAAAGACAGCCTTTAGGATGCGGTATGGTCATTATTTTTTTGTAGTTTGTATTTTGGACAAACGAATGCTCCTGCAGCTTTTTTGGACTTGATGAACAAGGTGTTCAATTAATACTTGGATATTTTCATGATCGTGTTTATTAATGACATCCTGATATACTCTTAGAGCGAGGAGGAACATGCCGGTCATTTGAGGGTGGTACTACAGACTCTCAAGGACCGCCAATTATATGCTAAATTCAGCAAGTGTGAGTTCTGGTTGAATTTAGTGGCATTTTTGGGTCATGTGGCATCAAGAAAGGGTATAAGGGTGGACTCTCAGAAGATAAACGCAGTGAAGAATTGGCCTAGAACGGTGAATCCTTCAGATATTATGAGTTTCTTCCGTTTAGCTGGGTAATATCGAAGATTTTTTGAGGGTTTTTCATCTATTGCAGTGCCATTGCCCAAATTGACCCAAAAGAAAGTGAAGTTCCAATGGTCAGAGGCTTGTGAGAGGAGCTTCCAGGAGTTAAAGACTCGACTTACCTCAGCACTGGTGTTAACCCTACCCGAGTGTAGTGATGGGTTTGTGGTGTATTGTGATGCTTCCAGGATCGGTCTTGGTTGTGTATTGATGCAGCACGAAAAGGTTATAGCATATGTTTCCATGCAGCTGAAGGCAGCGGTGGTATTTGCATTAAAGATTTGGAGACATTATTTATATGGGGTCCATGTAGATGTGTTTACGGACAACAAGAGCCTACAATATGTGTTTACCCAGAAGGACCTAAATCTTCGCAAAGGAGGTGGTTGGAGCTACTCAAGGATAATGGTTTACCGTCTAGGTAAGGCCAATGTAGTAGCAGATGCTCTTAGTAGACTCTCCATGGAGAGTGTGTCCCATGTATATGAGAGGAGAAAGGAGCCAATGAAGGATGTGCATCGACTTTCAAGGTTGGGAGTTCATTTGGTTGACTCGATTGATGGAGATGTTGTTGTTCAGAACGAGTAAGAATCATCCTTGGTGACTGATGTAAAAGCTAGACAAGACAAAGACCCTATTTTGGTAAAGATAAAGGAAGATGTTCAGAATCAGAAGGTAGAGGTCTTCTCCAAAGAGGGAGATGTTGTGCTTTGATATTAGGGTCACTTGTGTGTCCCGGACGTTGGGGATTTGAGAAATCAGAACGGTTCTAGATATTTGATACATCCAGGTGCTACCAAGATGTACCGTGACTTACGGGAAATCTATTGGTGGAATGGAATGAAAAAGGACAACACAGAATTTGTAGCTAAATGTCCGAATTGTCAGCAAGTGAAGGTTGAGAATTAGAGGCCGGGAGGTGTGCTACAGGACATCAGTACCCTACTTGGAAGTGGGAAGAAATCAATATGGACTTCATTACAGGGCTGCCTCTCACTCATCGGCAATTTGACTCCATTTGTGTTGGCGTAGAAAGATTGACTAAAGTGGCTCATTTTCTACCGGTCAAAACCACTGATTCAGCGGAGGATTATGCAAAATTATACATTTAAGAGCTAGTTTGGTTGCATGGAGTTCCCTTGTCCATCATATCTGACAGAGGTACCTAATTACCTCTCAGTTTTGGAGGTCGTTTCGAAAGGGACTTGGAACTCAGGTCAAGCTCAGTATAGCATTTCATCTGCAAACTTATGGTTAGGTGGAGTAGACAATTCATACACTCGAGGACATGTTGAGAACATGTGTGATTGACTTCAAGGGTAGTTGGGATGATCATTTTCCTCTTATTGAGTTCGCATACAATAACAGCTACAATTCCAGCATTTGGATGGCTCCGTTTGAGGCTCTCTATGGGTGAAGATATAGATCACCTATTGGTTGGTTTGAAGGCAGTGAAGTTGTGATGATAAGACCAGATTCAGTCCATGAGGCTATGGAGAAAGTTCAGCTCATACGGGACATGTTGAAAACAGCTCAAAGTCATCAAAAGTCCTATGCGGATGTGAGGAGGAGAGAACTTGAGTTCGAAGTGGATGATTGGGTGTTTTTGAAGGTGTCTTCCATGAAGGGAGTGATGAGGTTCGAAAAGAAAAGGAAACTCAGTCCCCATTATGTTGGCCCGTATCGAATTGTGAATGGGTGGGCAAGGTGGCATATGAATTGGAGTTGCCCTCAAAATTAGCTTCCATCCATCCAGTTTTCCATGTATCGCTCCTAAAAAAGTGTTTGAGTGATCCATCTCTAGTTGTTTCGGTGGATAGTGTCCGTGTGAAAGACAGCCTTAGGTATGAAGAGGTTCCGGTGGAAATATTGCATCGTCAAGTTCGAAAGTTAAGGAATAATAAGTAGCTTCAGTTAAAGTTTTATGGACAAATCAGCATTTTGGGGGAGCTACGTGGGAAGCCAAAGCAGATATGATGGCTAGATACCCACATTTATTCCCTACCGGCTCAGTTCCAACTTCAGATATTAGTTTTTGCCCTAAAGCTCTATTCGGTTTCATGTTCAGTTCATGTGCCTCAGTTTCTTTCATGTAAATGGATATATGTGTGGTTCGGAAATTAAGTTTAGCCGTGTAGTTCAGTTTGGAGGTAGTCAATCCGTCAGTTTTCAGCTTATATGATCAGTATTTGAACATGATGATTGCATCCTCTGTTTTCTGCATGTTTTCCAACATTTGAGGACGAATGTTCCCATGGAGGAGATATTGTTATACCCCAAAAACCCTAAGATCAGACCCGAGATTTGAAATGGAGAAAATAGAATTTTTTGCACCAGGTCACATAACGAGTCATCCTGTGACCCATGGGGTAGACCAAGAGTCATGAAGTGACTCGTGGTGAGGTGCTAGACTTAAGTTTGAAATTTCTGAGTTTTGTGTGACCATAGACATGACTAGAAGTCATGGTCAGCACCACGACTCGTTGAGTGAATCGTGGCCAAGGATAGGGTGAAGGAAGAAGACTTTTTGGCAGTGAAGACTAGGGGTGGTGACCACGAGTCATGACCACTAGTAACGACTCGTGAGGTCCCCCATGATGAGCACCAGAGGAATTTTAGACAGTGCAGGCGACAATTGGAGACCACGAGTCATGGTCCTTGGTAACGACTCGTCCAGTCCCTCGTGGGGACTGGTAGTCAGTTATTTTCTGCGAATTTAGTAAGAGCTTATCCATAACTCCTATGATCCTAAGGCCTAAACTACGTCATTTTAAGCTATGAATAGTGAGTTTTAAGAGGGGTAAGTTCATTCTAGGCTATTCTTATTCACGCATGCAAGAGTTAAGGTCTAGAGAGGTGAAGCTCAATTTCCTCCAAGTTCTTCTCAATTCTTCCTTAGGCAATTAGAGAAGTTTTAGAATCTGATTCTCTCATGTATGTAAGGTTATGAATGGGTGAATTTTTTGACACTCGTGTTCAATCTCTCTCTAATTCATGAAAATCTATATGTGGATCCTATGTGGTTTTAACCCAATGCATGAATTTCCTAAGTTTCTACATGGGTATGATCTAAGTTTGTTTTTATTATTGAATTATGATTAATGGGCAAGTTTTACAACGTTTTTAATTCTAAATCATGTTTTCAAGTTCTCTAAATTATAATGCCCATCCATAAAAAGTTCATGAAAGTTGAGATTTATGATGTACATTCAGGTATGTTGAGATATTTATGATGAAAAGCATGTTTTAAATTTACCCATGTCTATGATCATGTTTTCAAGTGAATCAAGTATTTCCGAGCATGTTTTAAATATTGGGCAAGCCCATATGTTCAAGTATGATTTATGATTTAAAGTTTAATTAGCTTACCACATGGTTTTGGAGTCAAAACTCCCAATTATGTTCAGTTTGTGGTATGATTTGAGCCAAGACTCCTCATGTATGATTTCAGATTTTAAATGTACATGATTATTCAGCTTCGTCACTAGATAATGGTTAGCTTCTTATAAAAATGATGTTGAGCATATGCATATTTTTAGGAGTAGGGTCTAGCACCGAGTAGGCTAAGGGTTAATAAACCCTATGCCTCAGAACTACGCGCCAATGTAGGTATGATCAGATTATTTAGGACCTCCTTTGTGAGATTTCCCCCTGCCTCAAGGGGCCTTCAGCTTGATATCGATATCATGGTAGCATCCTTAGCCCTGGAAAGGATTTGGACGGCTCTATTTACTTGAGTGTGATAGTCGGGACCACGTAAGCTCTATCGTGGTAATGTCGATTATATGACGAGTCTCCCATTGTTTCTGATGATTTCAGTTATGCATGTTATCATTCATGATATTTATATGTCTTTAAGCAGGTTTTACCCAATGTACAATTTTACTTACAATTATAAGATTTTAGCTTTGGGTCATTCGATTCAGTTATGATGTTCAGTTATGTTCAGATCATGATTTCAGAAAATAGCATGCAAGCCCCACTCTCAGATTCTTATCTTGATTATGTTTTATATAATGCATATTTAAAAATATTTGTTTTATTTGAGTGGTTTTTCTTACTTGCATACTCGGTACATTCCATGTACTGACCGCATACTCTATGATGTATCATTTTATGATATAGGCTCCGATCTTCAGACTTAGCCCCGTCATTAGCTAGTTCCCGGAGTTAACATTCAGCTTCAGTGGTGAGTCCTCATCTCCCGAGGACCATTCATATTAAGTTATCTTTGCATTTTGAGTTTTCATACTTGTCGGGTTAGTTGGGGTGTTGTCCCATCAACCTATCAGATATATTAAAGGCTTTTAGACTGTACATAGTAATCAGCTTGTCATGTATTATGTAAATTCCAGATCTGATGTTATGTTATGATTAAACTTCCGTTATGTTCATTCTGTTAAGTCTTTCTCTTTTATTGGTTGAGTAAGATGTATATTCATGTCGTGGGTCGACTTGGAGTCTCTCGGGGCTCCTTGTCCCGTGCCTCGATCCGGGCCTATGTTCAGGTCGTGACAGCTTGCTACTTGAACCACCTTGATCGCGTATTTTTGACCCAACCTATGTCATTTTAGTCCTCTACTTCTTCAAAGGAGTGCTTGATTTGAGAGGGATGAAAGATAACACAGACCACTTGTTGGTGGTGGCAAAAAAAGTGTCGAACTCCATGGATCTTTGAGAGTTAATGAGGCTTTGGACATCATACAGAACCTTCTTGATAAAAAGATCTAAAAGGACAAGTCAAGGTCATGATATTTAACCCTAGATGTTAAAAGCTTCAAGAATAGAAAGATCACACAATGATTTTTTTCTCTCCACCTGATAACCTAGGTTACAGATTTCTAGGTCCAAGCAGGCTCCACCGGGAGGTCTAGAATAGCTTGTACACAGTCAGCCAAATTTGGTACAATAGTTAATGTCTAGGGTTTGGCTATAATTAAACACACCACAAATACTAAGAACCATAAAGACGACATAAGATGAACTTATGTGAATTATTTCGAACCCCAGGAAAAGTCATACATGTTGTGGGGAAGAGATCAGAGGTTGGCACTACTATGAGCCGATCGAACCATCCCCTTTCTAGATCATTGTTCCAATTGAAAATAATAATCTTATGGCCTTAACAATACAGAGAGTAGACACCGCCTCTAAATATCTTTGATTTATAGAGGCAAATAAGGTGTTCAAGTGAAAGAAAAAATTGACGATATTGCAGAAATACTATAGGAAAGAGACCACCCTCAAAATAACAAGACTCCTTGTGTTAGGCACAAATGGTACGTGAGCGAGAAATCTAGAATAACCCTGTTAATAGGTGATCAAACCCTTGGGTGAATAAGTATGTATATATGAATAAAAAGTCGAGTTGTTGGCTCGAGTTTCTCTTATAAGAAGCCAAGGCTTTGACCCTGATTCTTTTCTATTTCTAAGAGTAATGCTCGAATATTTTTGGTAGGAGCTCAGGGCTAATAAGAGAATGATACTCCTTGACCGGCTTGTTTTTATCATTAGCCTCTAGCTCCACTTTTGTGACCCAACCCTTAGAAAATTTCTAATTTTTTGTATTATGTCGCTAGCAATAATAGGATGCTGATCTATTTATTTCCATTAGTTCCTTGAGCTAAAAGGGCTTCTAGCTGCCAAACCCCCTTCAGCGATGGTAGGCGGTGAAGTAGTAGAAGAATTGGTGATATCGACGGATGGCATGACTATATCATCGCAAGAGGAGAAGGGTTGTTTCTTTCCTTGGTCAAATTAATTGTCACGACCCGAGAGTACACCCGGATCGTAGACACGGGACAAGGAACCCAGAAAGGCTCTAAGTCGACCCATGACATAATCATAGCATACACTTAACATAAAAAACATCTAACATCATGAACAAGCGGAAGAAAATAACAAGAATCTAATATGATCCATAAATACAATTTAATACACTTAGATACATAGCTGAAACGGTCTAGACAAGTCCGAAATCCTTCTATTAAACTGATGAGTTGCTAGGACAAGCCCCCAGCTAACTCTCAAAGTCTGAAAACTGGAACATAATAAAATAGAAATATAAGTAACGTCATCGAAAGATGAGGACTCACCACTAGAAACTAGGAGAGTAAGGACTGTATCTAGCCTAAGGACATGCATTATTATAAGTTCAATGATGCACAAAAGCAGTAATCATAATAATAAAGAGATGCAATGCCGTACCTGATATCATGAGGTCCCTGACTGTCTAAGGGAGAGAAAGCTCTGATATAATGAGTCACTAACTAGCTGGGGATGTTAGTCCCTCCTGACTAGGGAAATACTCTTGCAAATGAGAATCCCGACTAACTAGGGAAATGTTCTTACTAACGAGGATCCCGACTGACTAGGGAATCATTCTTGCTAATGAGAATCCCGACTGACTAGGGAATCATTCTTGCTAAAGAGAATCCCAACTGACTAGGGAATCATTCTTACTAACGAGAATTCCGATTGACTAGGGAATCATTCTTGCTAACAAGAATCCCGACTTACTAGGGAATCTAAACTGCAACAGCTAATCAGAGACAAGGACGTTTACGGATTTTTAATCATACAAGAATCTCATCAATGGGATGGGGGCTACATTCTATAAACATCAAGACCAATTGCTAAAATATCATTTTCATGCGTTATCATTATAATTCACCTCATCATGGAATCCAATAGATAGTTATCTCAAGCATCTTATGCTAACGAGCATTCTACGGAATAACATTATGAATATACTATCATGACATTACGAATTACATGTTCATCTCATTCGACATGTAATATGAGATCATACATGGTTTATACAATACAACTCATACTCTATCAAGATACATGACTTAGTTTATTTAGGTCTACAACATTCTACACACTTCTCATAATCACTCCTTTGTGAACTCTTTATCCACGGGCGTTTTAGATTCCAAGACTTTTATAAAAACAATTTTAGTAAGGAAAAACAATATAGAATCCGCCCAAGCTTCGTAGTTCAACAATGGAGATGCAATCTTCTCATGCCCAATCAATTAAATCTAGAACATGGTGATGACACATAATTTGCTTCAATTACTCATGTCCACAACTCCTACACAATCCAACATGGTCATCAATATCATAATGAAGACATTAGGGTTCATTATGCTAAATTCCCACACTTCCATCAAATTATGAATTTTTACGCTAATCAAAGGAGAAATGAGCAATTCCCATTCAACACCTAAATCGGGTTAGGAAGAACATACGACACCCATACATACCCAACCTATATTTTCACAACTTCTTCATATTCATGCATGGCTATGAAAATTAATTGAAAAATAAGCAACACCCATTCATTACTCAAGCCAATTTATGAACAACATGTTATCCTCATGCATTCCCAACATATGCTCCATATTCCAAACAACCCATTAACATCCCAAATAAATTCCATAATTTCAGTAAATATTTGCATTTAAGAAAAATAATGAAGAAGGAATTACCCACTATTCAAACCCTAGATCATGATATTCTAAATAAATTAAATCAAATTCTTATTGAAAATATTTTGGGGCACAAGAATGGAAGAATATCCTTGCTGAAGTCCTGCATACCTGGTAAATGAAGTTCCCGTTCGAAATCTTCCTTGAAGCTTGAAAAACACCTTGGTGAAACCCCTAGGATTTTTAAGAAGAGAGGAGGAAGAAAGAGATTGAGAGGATGAGGGTTTAGGTCTAGAAGAACCCATAAAAACGTCCCCAAGCATACCCAAAATGAAATCACTTTAAATCTGGGAGCGTGGGATTTTACCAAACTGTCCTTGAGAAAATCTAAAAATTTGCCCGAACTGATGCCACGACTCACCTGACGAGTAATTATCCCACCCAATGACTTGTTAGGTCCACTCGTCAGGTATACTGGAAATTATTTATCCTTCAGGCCATGTCTAATGTGACGACTCGTCACCACACCCAACGATTCGTCCTTCCCTTTCGGTAAGTACACTGGAAATTTCTTTTAAACCAAAGCTTCTCCCTCCTAACGACTGACTTAACGAGTCATTTCTAGGCAAGATGACCCGTCAGGTCATCCGTTTCCACTAGCCCGGCTCACCTCCCTTGACTTCTCCCCCACGAGCCAGACCATGACTCGTTGGGTCACCTAACGAGTCGTTTCCTAACTCGTTCTGTAGCAAATTTCTACTGACTTTTTCTGTTGAACTTCTTCTAACTCCAAGGCCTGATCTCTAGGACATCCGTGGTGTTACAATATCTACCCCTTGAGAACATTCGTCCTCGAATGTTTTCTGAACATGCTGAAAAGTTAGAGAGGAAGCTGATATCCAAATATCAATCAATAACAACTAATCACAAATGGAGCATCTGACTACAGGCCAACCTTACACACCAATCCTGAAAACTCACATCTAACATGCACACCATGACTCAAAGAATACCGAAGAACATAATACCAACATTGAACTAAATAAAACACCAAAAGAAAATTCTTTCCCCTTTTTATCTGACATAGAGCTTACACAGACTAAACCTTCATTCTCAAATCGCCTTCCGATACTAAGCCAGGATTCACAATATCTAATATAACTGAGAGTAAGGATTTCATAGGCATGACTAATCCCCTACATCTAGGACTAAACACATACATGAGATAATCTGACTCTACTGAGTTAACAAACAACTTCCAAAGAGCGACTTCAATCCGAACACATAAGAAAACATGGATTAACACACAAATGATTCATAACATGAAGATAAGCAATAAGGATTCATAGGGAAAGACTAGCACTGCTAACTGAAACGACTACTTCTAAACCTTGAAAATCTACACATAGGAATCGACGCCACTTTAAATTCAACTGAAATTACTAGACAAATTATCTGAATCTCGGAGGGATTGACATAATGCAACTACTAGAGTTGGAACTTCTTATGAGTATTCTCAAGATCTAACTTATTCCACATATTCACTATCTCCCCCTTAGCTTAAACTCATCATCCTAAGGCTCCTGAATCTTACTTCAGGTCAGGCTGAATTTCTAATTCTTAACTCCTCTTTCACTTCTAACCTTCACCACAAGCCTTATACTAACAGCTACTCATATTACACATGAAAAATCTCTTTTCACAATCACAACAGAGCTTCTTATTCAGTGCTAAGTTTGGCAACATATAAGGGGACTACACAAGGTTCACAATATACCTTCGGCCACTACTGGCATCTTGCCTTTATCCTGATGGGCTGCTACTGCATAAAAGCGGTTTTGACAGTGTCCGCCTCCTGGGTGAGAGGATGCACCCTGCTGAAACGAGCGGGCTATAGGAGCTACTGAAGAGGTGGTCGAGGATCTGCTCTCACCTCTCTTAGCCGCTGCGCAATCTCGTTGTATATGGCCCTCCTTGCTGCACCAAAAAAAAAATATATGAGCCAGCCATGCAAACTCCCATGTGGTTCTTTCCACAGCTCATACACAATGGGTACGTGATCTCCCTTACTCTAGGCTTGTTCGGAGTACTGGTTGTTGAAGGGGCTGGGGCTGCTGGTCTCTGATGATGGTGTGAGGGATACCCGGTACCCGACTTTTGATGGGGGAAGTCTAAGTCTCCAGTCCTGGCCCTCTTGGCCTCTCTCTCTTTTTCTTTCACCTGTTCTTCTTCCATTTGTTGAGCAAATGTAACAAAGCGTGGGAAGTCTATGTTCTGGTGCGACATGGAAGTCCTGCATTCTTTTACCAAGGAGTCTGACACTCCATTCACGAACCTGCTCACTCGGGCCCGCTGGTCGGCTACCATTTCTGGCACATACTTAGACAACTAAGTGAACTCCAATGCATATTCCTGGACAGTCATGTCATTTTGTCTCAAGTTAATGAACTCTGCTGCCTTTGCCTCCCTCAACTCCCAAGGGAAGAACCTCTCCAAGAACGCAGTCATAAATTAATCCCAACCTGTGGGACCCACTTCAATTCCCCAGCTGTCTCTCCACTGACAATACCAGATGTAAGCAACTCCCTTTAACTGGTAGGAGGCCAAGTCCGCGCTCTCTTTTCCCGTCACTCCCGTGATGTGAGTAATCTTCTATATCTCCTCCAAAAACTAATATGGGTCCTCATCCATATTTGACCCCAAGAACTCGGGTGGGCTCATCCGAAGAAACTCTCTTATGCTTGTCGCCGCTTCACTTCCATGTTGTGGTGCACGGGCTATTGCCTGTTGATTAATCTGGGCGGTCAGGGCCTACACCAACATGTGGATGGCTGCTCGTAACTCGGCATGAGAAACATGATCCTCCATTTAGTCTGTCTGGGATGGTGGTACCTTCTGGCGGTTGTTACCACGACCTCTTCCATTCGCTCGTCGGGGAGGAATTATCTACGAGCGCGTAAAGCACGAGTCAGGGGAGGAACTAATAAGAGATTCATACTCTATGCACGATAAGAATAATGAAGGAAAGTGAACATTCCCAAAATGTCTCATAGCCTCTTCGTCATAAGTGTGGTGCTGTTCACACCCATGAAGAAGACTCTACGTAACGCGTCTTTTAGACACCGTAGGACACCCTGTACCTTAGCTCTGATACCAAGTTTGTCACGACCCGAGAGTACACCCAAATTGTAGACACGGGACAAGGAACCCCCGAAAGGCTCTAAGTCAACCTATGGCATAATCATAGCATACACTTAACATAAGAAACATCTAACATCATGAACGAGCAGAAGAAAATAACAAGAATATAATATGATCCATAAAGACAATTTAATACACTTAGATACATAGCTGAAACTGTCTAGACAAGTCTATAAGCCTTCTACTAAACTGATGAGTTGCTGGGACAAGCCCCCAGCTAACTCCCAAAGTCTGAAAATTGGAACATAATAAAATAGGAATATAAGTCATGTCCTCAGAAGATGAAGACTCACCACTAGCAACTTGGAGAGGAAGGAGTGTATCTATCCACGCGGCTAAACCTGGAGACTTGAATCTATATCATGAAATTATATAGCATAAGAGGCGTGCGGTCAGTACTAGGAATGTACTGAGTATGCAGGAACATAAATAAATAACTCATAAGAATAAGTACACAAGGAGAGAGTACCATAAATCACAAGATTAGTAACATAACTGAAATGAGGTACAAAAACCTGGTATGTTATCGACATATTCATATAGACATAATCATATTATAAGTACATGGATTATTACAAGTTTAATGATGC
>JACEIK010002211.1:87980-114920 GCA_018107945.1 Datura stramonium | reverse complement strand
GATGTCACATCACCACTCGAAGAAGTAGTTGTGAGGCTAAGTTGAGTTAAATGGTTAGACGCACGAAAGTCCCTAATTGTTTCCCCGTAAACCACAACATTCCTCATGATGACTACTTATGCATGCATGTTTAATAAGTAAGATTTGACTCATTGTCCAGCATTTGATATAAATGTTATGTTTTAGCTTTGAGTCATTCTAGGCAGTCCTAATGTTCTAATGCCATGCATGATCATGTTATGATAAGAGTACGATTTCCGAATGAATGCATGTTGTCTCCTTCTTATACTTCACAGTTATTATATGTATTCTTTACTCTAAATGATTTATATTACTTTAGCGATTTTACTTACCTTGCATATTCGGTACATTTCACATACTGACCACATACCTTCTATGCTGCATTGTTTCATGATGCAAGATCCGGTTCTCAGGTTCAGCCCCGTATGTAGTCTGTTATCAAAGTTAGCACCTGCTTGTTTGGTGACTGCTCATCTTTCGAGGATTAGATTTTTCAGTTATCTTGTATATATTTTCAATCTCAGCATTGTGGAGCTAGTTGGGGGTGTTGTCCCATTAGCTCGTCCATATTAGAAGCTTATCAGACATAGACGTGTATTCAACTTCAGAAAATTAATCTGTGGTTTTATTAAGTTTGACTTCTGCGAGTTTATGATTATGTTTCCTTTACTATTATTGAATGATTTAATTGAATGCTTATGCCATGGGTTGACTTAGGGTCTCTCGGGGTCCCTCGTCCCGTGTCTACGATCCGGGCCTCTGGTCGTGATAAACTTAGTATCAGAGCCATAGGTTGATAGTGTCCTAGGGAGTCAGAAAGCCATGTTAGGTAGAGTCTTTTTCATGGGTGTGAATCATGCCACACTTATGACGAAGAGGCTACTAAACATTTTAGGAAATGTTCCCTTCTTTCATGATCTATGTCGTGCAATGAAAAGACATTCTATACTCATAATTCATGTTATTCGCGATTGCAGAATCATGGCTCCTCGAAGGATGAATGGAAGGATGAATGGAGGTTGTGAGGGCCACGAGGATGGAAACAGTCATGAGCATCAGCCTGCCCCACCAGTTTAGGAGCCTCAAGCATCGGAGGTAGCCACTCATGCTGAGTTCTGAGCTGCCACTCAGATGCTTTCGCAGGCCTTGACTGCTCAGGTCAATCAACAGGCCATTGCGCATGTCCCTAAAAATGGCAATGCAGCAGCAGCTAGTGTCCGAGACTTCTTGATGATGAACCTGTAGGAGTTTTAGGGGTCCAAGGTAGATGAGGACCCGCATGATTTCATTGATGAGATTGTCAAGATCACCCAGGTTATGGAGGGTGTAGTGTTGAGTGTGTAGATTTGGTCTCCTACCAGCTGAAAGGGGTTGCGCATATTTGGTTCCTCCAGTTGAAGGACAGTAGGGTTGCTGGAGTAGGTCCAGTCACATGGGAGGAGTTTCAGGTTACATTCCTCAATTGGTTCTTCCCTCGAGAGATGAGGGAGTTGAAAGAAGCTGAATTTGTGAATTTAAAGCAAGGAAGGATGACTGTTCAGGAATACTCCCTTGAGTTCACCCACCTATCTAAGTATTCCCCGGAGTTAGTGGCCGAACAACAGGCGGGGGTGAGTAGATTTGTGCATGGTATAGCAGGATATTTGGAAAAGGACTGTAGGACAGCAATGCACCATCAGGACATGGACTTCCCTCGCATTGTATTGTACACTCAGAAAATGGAGGAGACACATTCAAGGGAGAGGGAGGCCAAGAGGGCTAGGACTGAGGACCACAGGTTCTCTCAGCAGAGGTCTGATGGTGGGCATTGATAGCAGACCCACCAGAGATCATGAGCCCCAGCATCTTCAGCGTTGAGTGTTCCATCTAGGCCCAGACATGATCAGAGAGGGCGAGCGTCAGGCTCGAGGGGTCATAACAGTAGGCCTGCAGACTCCAGCATTCCAACTTATCGCAGGTGCAGCTCCATCCTATGTTAATTTTAACAATTTTCCACCAGTTTTTAACTAAAATGATGCTTGTTCCATAAATTTAGAAATTTAGCCCTAGCTTTTGAAAAGTCAGAAATTAGAATTTGGTTTAACCTTTGAATTCTTGAGAATGGTTTGCATCTTTCATAATTAGGGGCTTCTATAGTGGTTGTATGTGCTAAACATTCAGTTACATGTATGTTATTCAGATTAAGTCAGAAATTCTATACATTCTGTATTATTCAGAATTGTCAGTTTAGTTTCAGTTAAAGCACTAGAACATCCAGTGTTAGTCAGAAATGTCAACTGATTAGTATGACTCCAGTCTTTTTCCGAGGTGTCAGTGTTGCCTCCCAGTTATCAAAAGCAGACTGAATTTATTTTAATCGGTCCATTATGTAGTCGTGGCATTCCAGTTATAGCTCTAACAAGCCCCAAGACCCCAATTCGGCCTCAGTTGCTCTTTAGATGGTTATGATGCTTCCAGATAAGTAGCTCTGACCAGTCTTAGAACCCAGTTTCAGTATCTAGTCTGATAAGACTCTCAAGGTACTTTTAGTTATGCGTATCTGACTAGTCTTGGACCCTAGTTTCGAGTTATAAGCTTAGTAGTTCAGAATAGGATTTCCAGTAGGAGTAGGACTTAGCACTGAGCTTACTAGTGTTCTAGCGCACCTAGATTCCCTGAACTATGTTGCCGACATAGGTTATAGTATTACTTGGCCTGATTGGCCCCAGACTTTTATGATCACCCAATTCATGCCTTTATACCTTGGCAAGGTATATTGGGTCCTATCGATTGGGTGTGTACATCAGACTCCACGTCTAGCTCATGTGGTTATATGTCGATTTTAGACTCTACCACTAGTCAGTACAGTTTACTCTCATATTCTTCAGTCCAAATTAGTTCAGTGCAACATCTTAGACTTGGTATTTCAGACATAGGGCATGTTTAGGACCATCAGCCAGGGTCATTCTTTACCATGTTAGTTTTATATCAGTTGATTCAGTTTTCAGCATTTCTGTTGGTCATTTCATGTCATACTAGTTCAGTACTAGTTCTTTCATGTCATTCATATTTCTCTCGCATACTCAGTACATTCAAAGTACTGACGCATACTTTTATGCATATCGTTTCATGATACAACTGCAGGTTCCCAGACTCAGCATTGTTAGCCGTTGGATCTAGATACTCCTCTGCTGTAGCCTAAGTGTGAGTCCTCATCATTCAAGGGACTTTTTTCCTTTCTTTCAGTTGAGTTATTATTTCAGTTAGGCTTAGAGTTAGTTGGGGGCTTGTCCCAGCAACTCCCCAGTTAGATGGCTTTCAGAAAGACATAATTGTCTTTCATAAATGTTATATGATATTATTTTAAAGTTCTGTTGTGCATGTTTACTCAGAATGCTAGTGACTGATAGACCAGGGGTTGACTTGGGGTCACTTCTGGCTTCAAATACCGTGTTACGTCCAGTGTGTAGGCTCGGGTGCGACAAACTTGGTATTAGAGCCCTATGTTTAGAGTATCCTTGGAATGTCTGAAAGACGCATCGAGTAGAGTCCTTTTCATGGGTGTGAAGCATGCCACACTTATGATGAGGAGGCTACGAGATGTTATTAGGAAAAAAATCCCCTGTTTTTCATATTTTTTATCGTGCGTTATAAATCAATTCCAGAAATGTCCTTCTAAGTCGTGCTCTATTTCATTTCAGTGAACAATGCCTCCTCGGTGTGGAAATGGACGCAGGGCCAAAAACGCCAACAGGCCTGCCCCATCAACTCCGAAAGCTCCTCAAGACAATTTTGTATCTGCCGTTGAATTCAGGGCGACCATTCAATTGCTTGCCCAGACCGTCACCAACCAAGTAAACCAGGAGGTGGTTCCAGTAGCCCCAAATGGGTCTACAGCTACTTCTCGGGTATGAGATTTTACCTGGATGAATCTTCCTGAATTCCACGGAATGAAGGTAGGAGAGGACCCATAAGAGTTTGTTCATGAAGTCAGGAAGATTACTAGTATCATGGTTGTCACCTCCTCCAAGAGTGCTGACCTGGCTGCCTACCAGCTTAAAGGGGTAGCTCAGGTTTGGTATGAGCAGTGGAAGGAGGGGCGACCAGCGGGAACAGGACCGGTGGAGTGGGAGGAGTTTCACGGAGCTTTTCTTGATAGATTTTTCCCCATGAGCTAAGGGAGGCGAAGATAGCAGAATTTATGAACCTGTGACAGGGAAACATAACAGTGGAGGAGTATGCTCTAGAGTTTACCAGGTTGACAAAGTATGCTCCAGAGATGGTAGCTGAGCCAAGGGCTCTCATGCTGAAGTTCGTCAATGGAGTATCTAACCTGGTCCTCAAACAGTGCAGGACTGCAATGCTTATCAAGGACATGGATCTTTCCAGCCTAATAGTTTACGCTCAACAGATTGAGGCCGAGAAGGTGAAATATATGGAGCGAAAGAACAACCGAGCCAGAACCGGTCATTCAGACTTTAGCCACTAGAGATCTAGCGGTGGTAGTCTCCCACAGCAGCAACAGCAGCAGCAACAGCACAGGGCCTCAGCACCTAGCTCAGCTAGCACCCCAACCTTTCGGTCCAGCCCGGATCGGAGGGGTGGGTCATCGGTACGCAGTCTCAAGCCCACAGTTCAGGGAACAGGTATCTAGTGTGCCCCAAGTGCGGCAAAGTTCATCCTAGAGAGTGTCTACAGGGTAGAGAAGGCTTTTTCGATTGTGGAAAGCTCAGGCATTGAATTAAAGAATGTCCGTTAGTAGGGAAAGAGAGATCACTCCACTACCTCAGCAGCTCAAGCAGGCCGACCAGCTCAGCAGGCTAACACCTCAGGCACAGATGGCGGTCAGCGCCAGAATCATTTTTATGTTCTCTCTTCTCGTTAGGATCAAGAAAGCTCACCTGAACTTGTTGTAATATCCCGTAAAGGGCTAAGAATAAGACTCGGGAGTTAAATTAGAAAAGTGCAGAAAACTGGCAAAAATATCTCAGGGCGGGAGACTTAATGACTAGTCGTGGGATACCACGAGTCGTCGAGTGTTGTCTTTGGGTGGAGGCCAGGGAAGCCTTAGACAGTGTTCATGACGGATGGTTCTAACGAGTCGTTAGTGTAGGCAATGACTCATTATGTTGGTCGTTTGGAGGGAGGGGCTGTGGTTTTAAAAGGGTTTCCAGTGTACTAGACGGAAGGTCGTGATGAGTCATTGGGTGTGGTGATGAGTCGTCACGTTGGTCGTGGCCTAAAGTTTAAGAATTTCAGTACACTTGATGAGTACACCTAACAAGTCATTTGGTGTAACAACGATTCGTCAGGTGAGTCGTGGGTTCCAGTTCGGCCAGATATTCAAGTTTTACTCAGGGGTATTTTGGTAAAATCCTATGCTCCCTGTTCTTAAGTGTTGTCATTTTGGGTATGTTTTGGGATGTTTTTAAGGGTTCTTCTAGACCTAAACCCTCATTCTCTCAATCTCTTTCTTCCTCCTCTCTTCTCAAAAATCCTAGGGGTTTTACCAAGGTCTTCTTCAAGCTTCAAGGGAGATTTTCGGATCGGGATTTTCATCTACCAGGTATGCAGGACTTCGAGAAGGATATTCTTCAATCCTTGTACCCAAAAATATTTTCAATAAGAATCTAATTTAATTTATTTAGAATATCATGATCTAGGGTTTGAATAATGGGTAATTTCTCATTCACCCTTTTTCTTAAATGTAACTAATTACTTCTATTATGGAATTTATTTGGGATGTTAATTTGATGATTTTTTTGGAATATGGATCATATGTTGGGAATGCATGAGGACAACATGTTGTTCATAAATTGTCTTGAGTAATGAATGGGTGTTTCTTATTTTTCAATTAAGTTTCACAGACATGCATGAATTTGAAGAAATTGTGAAAAATAGGTTGACTATATATGGGTGTAGTATGTTCTTTCTAACCCGATTTAAGTGTTTAATGGGAATTGTTCATTTCTCCTTTGGTTACCGTATAATTTCATGATTTTGATGGAAGTGTGGAAATATTGCATAATTGATCCTAATGACTTGATTATGATATTGATGAATGTGTTGGATTGAGTAGGAGTTTGGGGCTTGAGTAATTGAAGTAAATTATGTGTCATCACCATGTTTTAGGTTTAATTGATTGGGCATGAAAAGATTGCATCTCCATTTTTGAACTATGAAGCTTGGGCGAATTCTATATTTTTTTCTTTAATAAATATCATTTTCATAAAACCTTAGACTCTAAAACGCCTGTGGCTAAAGAGTTCATAAATGGAGTGATTGTGACAAGTGTGTGAGATGGTTGTAACCTAATTACATTAAGTTATGCATCCTTGATAGATTATGAGTTGAATTCTATAAATCATCTTTGATCTCATGTTACCTATTGAATAAGATGAGTACGGAATCAAGATGCCCCGATAGAATAATTCTAGTATGAATTTATAGCATGTGCGTTGGGTTGTGATTTTAAAGCTAATGAGGAGGTTGGTTTTGTAATAATATGAATCATGGTGATTGTTCAAGTGGTTAACATGTCAAGTTGTGAACCCGTGCCTATTTAAAAGATAGCACTAATCCTTTTAAAAATGAGTATTGCATGATGAGGGTGGCAGATGTTCTTGTCTCTGATTAGCTATTGTAAATTTGGATTAGCTATAGACGCTAGTGAAGAATGTCTTATCTACACATTAGTGGAGAATGTCTCAGCTTGGCGTTAGAGGAAAATGTCTTCTTGCAGTTGGTCGGGACTTACTTCCCTGGTCAGTTAAGTATTTTATTTTCTCTGTGTTGTTCGGGACTTGCTTTTAGCTAGTGAAACTCTATATCAGAGCTCTCTCTCCCTTTGATAGTCAGGAATTCTCTTTAGCTGAGAGTGTTTCCCTTTGATAGTCAGGGATGCTCCCTTCGAACGTCAGGGACTCCCCCTTAGACGTCAGGGACCCTCTTGATATCAGGCACGACATCATACTTTGTACCATTCCCAATTATTACTTTTTGCACATCAACGGTTGCTATATTAATGCATGTCTTTATAATGTGGTACATTAATTAAATAGATGAACTTCGTATAAGATTGTGTTACTTCACTTTTATTATGTTGCTATTAATATGTTTTATAATACTTCCTCCTTGCTAATATTATGAGTTAGTTTAATTACGCTTCCTGCATACTCATTACATTCCAAGTACTGACTACACGCCTTTTGTGCTATATCATTTCATGATAAAGATTTAGGTCTCCAGGTTCAGCCGCACGGTGAGATATGCTACCCCATCTTCCCTACTGTCAGTGGTGAGTCCTCATCTTCCGAGGACGTGGTTTATGTTCCCGTTTTATTTTGTTCCAGCTTTCAGACTTTGGGAGTTAGCTGGGGGCTTGTCCCAGCAACTCATCAGTTAGTAGAAGGCTTTCAGACTTGTTAGATAGATTTAGTGTTGTATTTAAGAGTTGTTAAGATTTCTCTATGGGTTATATTAGATTCTTGTTATTTTCTTCCGCTCATTTATGTTGTTAGTCACATCTGATGTTAAGTGTATACTATGATTATGCCATGGGTCGACTTGGATCCTTTCGGGGTTCTTTATCCCGTGTCTACAATCCGGGTTTACTCTTGGGTCGTGACGAACTTGGTATTAGAGAAAAGGATTAGAATTTCCTAGGGTGTCTGAAAGCCACGTTACATAGAGTCTTTTTCATGGGTGTGAGGCGCGCCACACTTATGACGAAGAGGCTATGAGACGTTTTAGGAATTTTCCCTTTCCTTCATGATTCTTATTGTGCGTAAAGTGTGAAGCTCCAAATAGTTCCTCCCCTAACTCGTGCTTTACGCGCACGTAGATAATGCCTCCCAGACGAGCGAATGGAAGAGGACGTGGTAACCGCTGTTAGCAAGTACCACCAGCCCGGTCAGACCCAGTGGAGGATCATGTTACTCATGCTAAGTTTCGAGCAGCCTTTCACATGTTAGCACAAGCCCTGACCGCTCATATTAACCAGCAAGCGGTGACTCGTGCCCCCCAAAATGGAAATGAAGCGGCAGCAAGGATAAGAGATTTTTTCGAATGAACCCACTCGAATTCTTAGGGTCAAAGGTGGATGAGGACCCATATGAATTTTTGGAGGAGATTTAGAAGATTACTCGCATCATGGGAGTGATAGGGAATGAGAACGCAGACTTAGCCTCCTACCAATTAAAGGGAGTTGCTTATATCTGGTATTATAAGTGGAGGGATAGTCGGGAAGTTGGAGCAAGTCCCGTAGGTTAGGATGAATTTATGACAGTGTTTCTAGACAGGTTCTTCCCTCGGGAGTTGAGGTAGGAAAAGGTGGCAGAGTTCATTAACTTGAAAGAAAAAGACATGATGGTCCAGGAATATGCGTTGGAGTTCACTCGGTTATCTAAGTATCCGCCGGAGATGGTAGCCGACTAGCGGGCCCGAGTAAGCCGGTTTGTGAATGGAGTGTAAGACTCATTGGTCAAGGAATGCATGATTGCCAGGTTGCACAGGGACATAGACTTCCCACGCTTAGTGATATTTTCTTAACAAATGGAAGCAGAGCGAGTGAAATAAAAGGAGAAAGAGTCCAAGAGGGCTAGGGTTGGAGATCTGGATTTCTCCCAGCAGAGGTCGAGTACCAGATATCGCTCACACTACAAGCAAAAATTATCAGCCCCAGTACCTTTAGCAACTAGTGCTTCATATCAGCCCAGAGTGAGGGAGATTACGTACCCATTATGTATGAGTTGCAGAAAGCACCATTTGGGAATATGTATGGCCAGCTCAAATGTTTGTTTTTGGTGCGGTAAGGTGGGCCATAAGCACCGGGATTATGCATAGGCTAAGCGAGGCGAGGGTTGACTCTTGTCCACTTCTTCAGCAGCTCTGATAGCACGCCCATTTCAGTAGGGTGCGTCCTCTCATCCAAGTGGCGGTCCTCGTCAAAACCACTCCTATGCCGTAGCAGCCCATCAGGATAAGGGCAAGGCGCCGATAGTGGCCACAGGTATGTTGCAAATCTTGTATTTTTCTTTATGTCATGCCAACCTCTATGTTGAATATGAAGTTCAGTTGTGATGGTGGGAAAAGATTGTTGGTGTGTGATGTAAATAGTTGTTTAGTGTATGGCTCGTAGAGAAAGTTAGAAGTGAAAAGGGGGTTAAGAATCTGTAATCCAGTCTGACTTGAAGAAAGATTTGGGAGTTTTAAGATGATGAATTTAAACTAAGGGGGAGATAGTGTATAGGTGAAATGAGATAGATTTTGGGAATGCCCATAAGGAGCTCCAGCTTTAGCAGTTGCATTATGTCGATCTCTTCGAGGTTCAGATAATTTCTCTGGTAATTTCAGCTGAAGTTATAGTGCTGTCGATTCCTATGTGTTGATTTCGGAGGTTTGGAAGTAACCGTTTCAGTCAGTGAAGCCAATTTTTTCCTATGGATCCTTATTACTTAATTTCATGTTATGAATCAGTTATGTGTGTAAAACCATGTTTTCTTATGTGTTCGGATTGAACTCAATCTTTTAAAGTTGTTTGTTAACTCAGTAGAGTCATATTATCTCAAGTATATGCTCAGTCCTAGATGTCGGGGATGGCTAGTGCTTATGAAATCCTTACTCTCGGTTAGATTAGATATTGTGAATCCATCTTAGTATCAAGAAGCGATTTGAGATGGAATGTTTAGTCTGTACCAGTTCGTGCCGGATCGAAAAGGGGGGAAAGAATTCTTTTCAAAAGCTTTGTCTAGTTCTATGTTGTTTTCATGTTCTTCTGTTTCCTTGGGTCATGGTATGTATGTTAGATGTGAACGATTAGGTATAGTGTACAAGAGTCGTCCGGAGTCAGATACTCCATTGATGTTTAGCTGTGATTGGTTGATATTTGGATATCCGTTTCGTCTCCATCTTTTCAGTATGTTCAGCCAACATTAGAGGATGAATGTTCCCAAGGGAGAGATATAGTAATATCCTAGAAAGGGATAAGAGTAATACCCGGGAGTTAAATTGGAAAAGTATAGAAAATTTGCAAAAATATCTCAGGATGAGAGACTTAACGACTCATGGTGGGATACCACAAATCGTCGAGTGCTATCATTGGGTGGAGCCCAGGGAAGCCTTTGGCAATGTTCATGATAGAAGGTTCTAACGAGCCGTTAGCTTTGGCAACGACTTGTTATGTTGGTTGTTTGGAGGGAGGGGCTTTGGTTTTAAAAAGGTTTCCAATGTACTAGACAGAAGGTCATGATGAGTCCTCGGGTGTGGTGACGAGTCGTCACATTGGTCGTGGCCTGAATGTTAAGAATATCAGTAGACTTGACGAGTGCACCTAAAGAGTCGTTTGGTGTAACAAAGATTCGTCAAGTGAGTCGTGGGTTCTAGTTCGGCCAGATTCTCAAGTTTTTCTCAGGGGTGTTTTGGTAAAATCCTATGCTCCCAGTTCTTAAGTGATGTCATTTTGGGTATGTTTGGGGACGTTTTTAAGGGTTCTTCTAGACCTAAACCCTCATTCTCTCAATCTCTTTCTTCCTTCTCTCTTCTCAAAAATCCTAGGGGTTTCACCAAGGTGTTCTTCAAGCTTCAAGGGAGATTCTCGATCGGGATTTTCATCTACCAGGTATGCGGGACTTCGAGAAGGATATTCTTCCATCTTTGTGCCCCAAAATGTTTTCACTAAGAATCCGATTTAATTTATTTAGAATATCATGATCTAGGGTTTGAATAATGGGTAATTCTCCTTCACCCTTTTTCTTAAATGTAACTAATTACTTCAATGAAGGAATTTATTTGGGATGTTAATTTGATAGGTTGTTTGGAA
This sequence comes from Datura stramonium, assembly GCA_018107945.1. Lineage (NCBI taxonomy): Eukaryota > Viridiplantae > Streptophyta > Magnoliopsida > Solanales > Solanaceae > Datura > Datura stramonium. The sequence goes on along the minus strand of JACEIK010002211.1, from coordinate 104,101 downwards.
TATAGATCATATGTTGGGAATGCATGAGGAGAACATGTTGTTCATAAATTGGCTTAAGTAATGAATGGGTGTTGCTTATTGTTCAATTACGTTTCGTAGCCATACATGAATATGAAGAAATTGTGAAAATTAGGTTGTGTATATATAGGTGTAGTATGTTCTTCCTAACTCGATTTAAGTGTTGAATGGGAATTGTTCATTTCTCCTTTGATTACCGTATAATTTCATGATTTTGATGGAAGTGTGGAAATATTGCATAATTGCCCCTAATGACTTGATTACGATATTGATGACCATGTTGGATAGAGTAGGAGTTGTGGGCTTGAATAATTGAAGTAAATTATGTGCCATCACCATGATTTAGGTTTAATTGATTGGGAATGACAAGGTTACAGTTTACAGATTACAGTACAGGAGTCCTCCGGGCTNAGTAAATTATGTGCCATCACCATGATTTAGGTTTAATTGATTGGGAATGACAAGATTGCATCTCCATTTTTGAACTATGAAGCTTGGGAGAATTCTATATTGTTTTCTTTATTAAAAATCGTTTTCATAAAACGTTAGAATCTAAAACACCTGTGGCTAAAGAGTTCATAAATGGAGTTATTGTGAAAAGTGTGTGAGATGGTTGTAACCTAATTACATGAAGTTATGCATCCTTGATACACTATTAGTTGAATTCTATAAATCTTTTTTGATCTCAGGTTACCTATTGAATGAGGTGAGTACGGAATCAAGATGCCCCGATAGAATAATGCTAGTACGAAGTTATAGCATGCGCATTGGGTTGCGATGTTAAAGAAAATGAGGAGGTTGGTTTTGTAATAATGTGAATCATCATGATTGTTCATGTGGTTAACATGTCAAGTTGTGAACCCGTGCCTATTTAAAAGATAGCACTAATCCTTTTAAAAATGAGTATTGCATGATGAGGGTTGCGGATGTTCTTGTCTCTGATTAGCTGTTGTAAATGTATATTAGCTATAGACGCTAGTGGAGAATGTCTTCTCTACACGTTAGTGGAGAATGTCTTGTCTAGACGTTAGTGGAGAATGTCTCAGCTAGAGGTTAGCAGAGAATGTCTTCTTGCAGTTGGTCGGGACTTACATCCCTAGTCAGTTTAGTATTTTATTTTCTCTACGTTGTTCGGGACTTTCTTTTAGCCAGTGAATCTCTATATCAGAGCTCTCTCTCTCCCTTTGATAGTCAGGGATTCTCTTTAGTTGAGAGTGTTTCCCTTTGATAGTTAGGGACGCTCCCTTCGACCGTCAGGGACTCCCCCTTAGACGTCCTGGACCCTCTTGATATCAGTCACGGAATCATACTTTGTACCATTCGCTATAATAATTCATGTATTTATAATTTGGTATGTTAATTAAATATGTGAACCTCGTATAGGATTGTTGTACTTCACTTCTATTACGTTGCTATTAATATGTTTTATATTACTTCCTCCTTGCTGATTTTATGTGTTAGTTTACTTATGCTTCCTACATACTCAGTACATTCCAAGTACTGACCTCATGCCTTTTGTTCTATATCGTTTCATGATATAGATTTAGGTCTCCAGGTTCAGCCGCATGGTTAGATACGCTACCCAATCTTCCCAGCTGTCAGCGGTGAGTCCTCATCTTCCGAGGACGTGTTTTATGTTCCCGTTTTATTTTGTTCCAATTTTTAGACTTTGGGAGTTACCTGGGGGCTTGTCCCAGCAACTCATCAGTTAGTAGAAGGCTTTTAGACTTGTTAGATAGATTCAGTGTTGTATTTAAGAGTTTTTAAGATTTCTCTATGGGTTATATTAGATTCTTGTTATTTTCTTCCACTCATTTATGTTGTTAGTCACATCTTATGTTAAGTGTATGCTATGATTATGCCATGGGTCGACTTGTATCCTTTCGGGGTTCCTTGTCCCGTGTCTACAATCCGGGTTTACTCTCGGGTCGTGAAACTGGTATGTTACGTCTCTTCCACCTAAACGTATATGCCCTCCTAGATCCAGGAGCTACTCTTTCGTTTGTGACTCCATACATAGTAGTTCAGTTCAACACCAGTCCGGAGGTCCTATCAGAACCCTTCTCAGTCTCCATCCAAGTTGGCGAGCCAGTTGCCAGGTGTATAGAAACTCTCCAGTCTCAATCTTGAATAAATTCATTCCAGTTGATCTTGTAGAGCTATACATGGTCTACTTCAACCTTATTCTCGGCATGGATTAGTTACACTCCTTCTAGTCCTCAGTTGACTGTAGAACGAGCATTGTCAAGTTGCAGTTTCCGTATGAGCCCGTATTGGAATGGTCGGGCAGCAGCTCAGCACCTAAGGGTAGGTTTATTTCCTACCTTAAGGCTCAGAAACTCATTTCCAAAGGATGCCTACACCACCTGGTTCAGGTCAAGGACTCCAACTCTGAGACCCCAACCATTCAGTCAGTTCCAGTTGTCAGCGAGTTCCCAGATGTTTTTCTTGAGGATCTTCCCGGAGCCCCCCCTGAACGAAAGCTAAACTTCGGAATAGATCTCCGCCTAGAAACGCAGTCATCTCCATCACTCCTTACAGAATGGCTCCATCTGAGCTTAAGGAGCAGTTAAAAGATATCCTTTATAAGTGTTTTATCAGACGTAGCATCTCTCACTGGGGTGCTCAAGTGCTATTTGTACGTAATAAAGCTGGTACCCTCATAATGTGCATAAATTACCGTCAGCTGAACAAGGTCACTGTTAAGAAAAAGTACCCTCTACCCAGAATTGATAATCTGTTTGACCAACTTCAGGGAGCCAGTTGTTTCTCAAAGATCACCTCAGGTTAAGGTACTATCAGTTAAGGGTTAGAGAGAGTGACATACCGCAAACAACATTCAGAACATGGTATGGTCACTATGAATTTGTGGTGATGTCCTTTGGGTTATCAAGTGCCCCAGAAGCCTTCATGGATTTGATGAATAGGGTTTTCAAGCCGTACTTAGATATGTTTGTCATTGTATTAATCAACGACATTTTGGTGTACTCCAGAACTGAGGAAGATCATGCCAATCACCTAAGATAGAATTACAGACCCTCAGGGATCGGCAGTTATTCGCCAAGTTCAGCAAGTGTTAATTCTAGTTGGAGTCTGTGACATTCTTGGGTCATGTGGTCTCACGTGAGGGGATACAGGTAGATCCTCACAAGATTGCAGCAGTGAAAGATTGGCCCAGACCTACCTCCCCTACTAAAATCAGGAGTTTCCTGGGCGTAGTAGGTTATTATCGCCGATTTGTGGAAGGTTTCTCCTCCATAGTATCCCCTCTAATGAAGTTAACCCAAAAGAAGGTGAAATTTCATTGGTCTGATGAGTGAGAAGAGTTTTCAGGAGTTAAAAACTAGACTCACAACCGCTCCAGTTTTGACAATGCCAGAAGGAACAGATGGGTTTGTGGTATATTGTGACGCCTCCAGAGTTAGACTTGGTTGCATTCTAATGCAGCGGGGCAAAGGGATAAACTATCCCTCTAGACAGCTCAAAGTTCATGAGAAGAATTATCCAACTCATGACTTGGAGCTGGCAGCGATAGTATTCGTGTTAAAAATATGGAGACACTACTTGTACGTAGCTCACGTGGATGTGTTCACAGATCATAAGAGTGTTCAGTATGTGTTCAGCCAGATGGACCTAAACTCGTGTCAGAGACAGTGGTTGGAACTGTTAAAGGATTATGACATGAGTGTGTTATATCACCCAGGTACGGCCAATGTAGTGGCTGATGCCCTGAGCGAACGGTCTATGGGAAGTGTAGCTCACATTGAGAAAGATAAGAGAGAACTAGTGAAAGAAGTTCACAGACTATCCCGGTTAGGGGTGCAGCTAGTAGACTCAGTCGAAGGTGGGGTAGTAATTGAAAGCGGGTCAGATTCGTCCCTGGTGGTTGAAGTTAAATCCAGAAAATATTAAGATCAAGTTCTATTTAAACTCAAGGAAGCGGTTCACAGAAAGGAGGTTGAGGCTTTCTCCCAAGGGGGAGATGGAGTGCTCCGTTACCAGGGAAGGTTGTGTGTGCCAGATGTTGGGGAGTTTAGACAAAAAATATTGGCTGAAGCACACAACTCGAGGTACTACATTCACCTGGGTGCTACTAAAATGTACCGCGACTTAAGGGACATTTACTAGTGGAATGACATGAAAAGGGACATTACCGAATTCGTAGCTAAGTGCCCGAATTTCCAGCAAGTCAAGGTGGAGCATCAAAGGCCAGGAGGCATGACCCAAGACATCAGTATACCCATGTGGAAATGGGAAGAAGTAAATATGGATGGACCCTATTTGAAGCATTGTTTGGTAGAAGGTGTAGATCCCCTATAGGGTGGTTTGAAGTCGGTGAAGGTACTTTAATAGGGCCAGACTCGGTTCACGATGCAATGGAGAAAGTTTAGCTCATTTGAAACAGGCTGAAAACAGCCCAGAGCCGTCAGAAATCTTATACCGACGTGCGGAGAATAAAATTGGAGTTTTCAGTTGATGAATGGGTATACTTGAAAATATCTCCCATGAAAGGGGTAATGAGGTTCGGAAATAAGGAGAAACTGAGTCCTAGGTATGTGGGACCTTATAGAATTTTGCGGCGTATCGGCAAGGTGGCCTATGAGCTAGAGTTGTCTTCAGAACTAGTAGTTGTACACCCAGTTTTCCATGTATCACTTTTGAAAAAGTGTATTGGAGATCCAACCTCTATGGTGCCATTGGATAGTGTGGAAGTCAAGGATAGTCTCACCAATGAGGAGGTACCAATCCAGATCCTTGACCATCAGGTTCGTAAATTGAGGAACAAGGAAGTAGCTTTAGTAAAGGTATTATGGAGAAATCAACATGTTGAGGGAGCTATTTGGGAAGCTAAAGCGGATATGATGGCTAAACACCCCCACTTGTTCCCTACTAGCTCAGTTTCAGTTTGAGGTATCATTTTTTTCCCCAAACCTCTAATCAGTTTTTCATGTTCCGTTGATGCGTGCAAGTTGCTTTTATTGTGTGATATATGTATGTGATTTATGAATTTAGTTCAACTATGTAGTTCTTTTCGGGGGTAGTCATTCTGTTAGTTTTCGTCTTTAAGGATAAGTAATTCCATATGGTAATTGTATGTTTTCTGGTCGTTGCTTGTTTCCTACATTCAAGGACGAATGTTTCCAAGGGGGAGATATTTTAATACCCCAGAAGTGCCTAAGAATAGACCCGAGAGTTGAAGTTTAAAACTGTAGAAAAACCTGGAATTTTGCACCAGGACGACTCGAGGTACGAATCGTGGTGAGGACCTACGACTCGTGACTCGGGTCGTGATGAATTTGGGAGCCTGAGGTCATATTCATGGGTGGTCATATGAATCATGGTGGCATAGGTATGACTCGTGGTTAGGAGTCGTGGTGAAATTCTTAGTGGTGCAAGAGTGAGTCGTCACAAGTCATGGTACAACTCGTAGGATGAAGCAATGAGTCGTGATGAGGAGTCGTGGGTAAGTCGTAGTTTGGTATGGATGGATGATACCACGATTGATAGTATGACCTGTAGGATGGTACTACGAGTCGTGGCCAGATTCAGAAGATTAAGAAAAAATGGTGAGGTGACCATGAGTCATGACTTCGTGGTACGAGTCGTAGTCGGGGCCAGAACTCTTTTTCAAGGAAATTTCATTAAGGGAAAATTCAACTTTTCTTCGCTTTTGGACCCTGAACCACATTGTTTTAGCTTAAGTTTTAGACGTTTTAGTGGGGGCAATGGGTTTTTTCCCTCATTCCCCACTCAGACTTCCAAGAAAAAGTGTGCAGAGTTCCTCTCAGAGCATTTCAGAGCTACAACTAGGGCAGCCTTTTCTTCTCAGTTCCGTAAGGAAATTCTTTGAGTTATTTGTCAGGTATGTGGGAATTCAGCTAGGATATTGTTCTCCCCTTGAGTCCCCCAAAACTCTCCCTCTATTCACTTTCAGCCCTAGCCCTAAGTTTACCAATTTAAGAATATTGCTATCGTTCTTTGATTATTTCATGTAGAATCCTATTCTATGTTAATTGTAACTATTTTGCACCAGTGTGTAACTAAAATGATGGTTGTTCAATAAATTTAGAAATTTATCCCTAGCTTTTGAAAAGTCAAAAATTACAATTTGGTTTAAGCTTTGAATTCTTGAGAATGATTTGCATCTTTCATAATTAGGGGTTGTTATAGTGGTTATATGTGCTAAAAACAAAGTTACATGTATGTTACTCAGATTCAGCAAAAAGTCTATATACTCTGTATTATTCAGAATTGTCAGTTCAGTTTCAGTTAAAGCACTAGAACATCCAGTGTTAGTCAGAAATGTCAGTTGATCAGTATGACTCCAGTCTTTTCCCGAGGTGTCAGTGGTGCCTCCCAGTTATCAAAATCAGACTCAGAATTCATTTTAATTGGTCCATTAGGCAGTCATGACATTTCTGTTATAGCTCTGACCAACTCCAGGATCCCATTTCAGCCTCAGTTGTTCTTTAGACGGTTACTACACTTCCAGATAAGCAGCTCTAACTAGTCTTAGAACCCAGTTTCAGTATCTGGTTTGATAAGACTCTCAGGGTACTTTCAGTTATGCGTCTCTGACTAGTCTTGGGCCCCAGTTTCGAGCTATCAGCTTAGTAGTTTAGAATAGGATTTCCAGTGGGAGTAGGACTTAGCACCAAGCAGACCGGGGTTCCAGCACACCCAGGTTCCCAAAACTGCGTTGCCAACGTAGGTTATGATATTACTTGGCCTAATTGTCTTAGACTTTTGTGATCACCCAGTTCATGCCTTTATACCCTGGAAAGGTATATTGGGTCCTATCAATGGGGTGTATACATCGGACTCCACGTCTAGCTCACGTGGTGATATGTCGGTTAGAGACTCTCCCACTGATCAGTACAGTTTACTCTCAGATTCTTCAGTTCAGTGCAGCATCTTAGACTTAGTATTTCAGAGGTAGGGCATGTTTATGACCATCAGCCAGGGTCATTCTTGACCATGTTAGTTTTATATCAGTTGATTCAATTTTCAGCATTTCAGTTGGTCATTTCATGTCATACCAGTTCGGTTACTAGTTCTTTCATGTCATTCATATTTCTCTTGCATACTCAGTACATTCGAAGTACTGACGCATACTTTTATGCTATATCATTTCATGATACAGCTGCAGGTTCCCATACTCAGCATCGTTAGCCGTTGCAATCCAAATACTCTTCTACTGTAGCCGAAGTATGAGTCCTCATCATTCGAGGGCCTTGTTTTACTTTCTTTCAGTTGAGTTATTATTTCAGTTAGACTTAGAGTTAACTGGGGGCTTGTCCCGGCAACTCCGTAGTTAGATGGCTTTCAAACAGACATGATTTTCAGACTTATCTGTATTATTCCAATGTTTTGAACATTATATTTTTAGACTTGTCCTTCATAAATATTTTGTGATATTATTTTAAAGTTCCGTTGTACATGTTTACTCAAAATGCTAGCGATTGATAGACCAGGGGTTGACTTGGGGTCACTTGTGGCATCAAGTACTGTGTTACGTTCAGGGTGTAGGCTCAGGGCGTGACATGTACATACAAGCCAGAGGGTCTTATGCTTTCCCTTCCAATCATGACCTGCAGGGGACTCTAGAAATCCATGTACTATGCACCCAACCGTATGAGACCGTCATCATACCTGCTTGTGTTCTTATATTCATACACCCAGTCGCATTGCTTTTAGCCATACCTATTTGTCTACTCCCTCATACCGCTCGCCCGGATGCTCACCTCGGGAACGAGCCACTCATGTCTCCAACCCTTATTCAGAGTCTGATCGTACAAGTTTGCTCATTCAATTTTTCTCCTTTCGGCCCCAGGCCTCGCATTACTATCACCCCAATGGTTTACCTCCCTATAGTACATAATATTTCATTCACAAGTTTCGATCAATACAACCTCGCCCCATAATTTCGGGACAATACATCATAGCACTCAATCAACCATCACACACACAACAAGAGTTACAATCAATAATCATAACAAAGTACCTAGTTTCGAGCTCAATTTCATACTTAGATAGTTATAACATTAGTTCTATCCTTAAAATCACAAAGAATTGCAACCTGGCCTGCTCCGAGATTGGGCTCCACTGCAGCGGCATTACTGCTGCCACAACGGTCTCGCTGCAGCAGTACTGTTCAGTAGTACTTCGATCAGTTCTCCTCCTAGTTTCTCCCATGGATGGTTTCTTCCCAAATCTCGTAACCCATCTCCAAAATCGCCCACCACCTTGGAGGCAACATCATAATAAGTTTATTTCAACTATAAATTTTAATAGGATAATCAACACCACAAGTAATGTCCACAGACCCAAACAATACATTATCATCCACAGAACATACAGGTCATCATGTAAAATCTAACCCTTCTAATTCAAAAGTTTTAATTCACGTCCCGTAACAATCATAGTCTACCCTTAAATGTTCAGTTACCGCATGCTATAAATATGATTTTTATGATTATATCATTCAAGATTTCAATTTAGAAAGAATGACTATAATTCTATGTGTGTGTATATATATACAACAACAATGCCCGAAGTTCATTCTATATACAATCAATTTTTTCTCACCTAACCTCACACATAGGATATCTTTATTGCACTCTCCCCCTTTGTGTTTTCACATTATAGGGATATCACCACCCATTTTCTATGTATTTCATCCATAGAATCTTGTCGATCCAAATATTTAATAACAATTTATTCAAACTTTCAATTCTACCCATTAAAAGTACATCAACTATATGCACATATATGTTTGGCTAATCAAGGTCTAACATGAAAGTTAGTAATTCATAGCCTACCTGAATACCAAGCTATCATCGAGATGTTCCCAATTGTATGCTTGCACTGATTCCTAAGTTCTAGCGGAAATTTCTAGCCATGGAGGATTAATACCTACCTTCTAACTCTTCTTTTTGTTCCAAAAATCTACTTCCTGTTGTTTGGGCATTTTTATTAGACCCCTTTCTAATAGTAGGTTTTTAAAAGCCTAACTGGGATAGGATTTGTGAAATTCCGGTCCATGTCACTCTCTGTAGCGAGTCCATTTACTGCTGCAGTGGTTTCACTATGGTGGAGAGTAGCCCGTCGTAGCGGACGCATGCTTGGGCCCATTGATTGTAACATAGCCCATTCGAACTTGTTTGTCTTACGCCTTTTGTTTTTTAGGGACTTCGTTTCAAATTTTCAAAAGTTTTAAATTCATCCACTCTTAGGTTCTCGGGGCGCTATAACGGTCGATTGGGTCGTTACATCAAATACCAATTAAAAATTCATTCATCCCCGAATGGTCGTACGATATAGAGACGGGGATTTTAGTCACCTCATATTGATCCTAACATCAATCATAGTTTCCCCCACTTCTAATTGACATCAGGGCTTATCGATTTTTGTGTCTTGGTCCCCATACTGATCATTGCGGGACCTATTTATTCCACCTTATCCTTACATATTTCAAACATAGGCCTAATAATTTCTTGTAGAATAATAAATCTTTATTTGGGGTTGACTAAGACTCGAGCCTCAAATTACGCGATTACTCCTCCTTTGGGTCTTTTTTTTTGGTAAACGCCCTTGTGGTGGGCAGGGGCCGAGCAACACCCCCAGGCCTTAACATAAATAAAACAGCAAAAAATATGTACATGGAGGGGGACATAAACCTTACCTCCGATCCTATGGTGGTTCATAGGTCGGCCATCCTACTAAGGTTAGCCAACCCATCCCCGATACTGGAAATTAAAACCTAGAAACTATGCACCTAAGAAGAGAGGACTCCTCTCCAATAAATAAGATCTAGGAAAGCAGTAAATGAGGGAGACTCTCCCTTTACAAAGTAAGACCTATTAAAAAATGCTATAACTTAGAAGAGAAATAGCTTAGCTGAAAAGGGAGAGGTAACAGACAAAAGGTGGTATAGAGACATCCATACCAAGCTTGGATACCATCACTATTTCTAGTTGTCCCCTGTAGCGAGTGTGTTTTCTCGCTATAACGGTATTTCTGCAATGGAAAATGGTCCATTGCATTAGACAACGGGATCGGTTAAAGGGAAGAATAGACAGTTTTTGAGTTCATTCTCAAATTTTCCTTCTTCACTTTTTGCACAAATCCTCTCAATTCCTCCGGCGATTCTTTCGATTTCCCAGTTAATACTCAGCCCTATGACTTCCTTGCTTCTTTTTATTTACAATGCTCACTTTATTATGCCTTCATGCACTATTTTAGGGTGGCTATTGGGTGTTAACGGTAGATCTCCTTTTTGGTATTCATAGGCTAGATTGTGGAAGCATGCTACTTGCATTTACGTTCTCAAGTGATTCCTATTGTAATTTGCGTATTTTTGGCCAATTTCATGGAGTTGTATGGTTGAAAATGAGGGGGTTAGGTAGAGTGGTGGTTCGACTTCATCGGAACCTTTGGCTTGAACCCTCCCCTAGCCTGATATGTAGTTTATTTGAAGAAATACGGAGATTAAAATTTTAACCTCCATTAATGGAGTTCGGAGGTCTAGGGAAGATGATGTCTACTGTAGCAGAACAGTGATAGCTGCAGCGGTACCGTTATAGTGGACCCGCTCCTTCTATGGCGACCTCGCTGCGACGGACACATGTCCATTGCAGCGGGAAGCCTGGGTAGTGACCCCTTCTTAATTCTATTCTTCTTTTCTCAACTTCTCCTTTCACCTAATCATTCAGTACCTTCTCTAACGCTTCTTATTATTGTAGGTTTATTGACATGGTTTTCTTTAGCAGCAGTATCCATACCGGTGACTACATTCTCTTCGTGAACGATCAATGTCAATTTCGACACAATGAATAGGCTATGAAATACTTGCTTCATGAAAGGGGGTTCATGATGCAGGACGTTGGGGTCCATTGGTGGAGGATCCGGGTAAAGCTAACGAGGCTTGGTGAGGGAGTTCTATGCTAACCTCCATATAGTGGCTTAGATTGGGACGAGTTGTTGGCTTATGTTAGGGGTACATAGATCACCTTGATCACCATAGCTATCAATGAAGCCTTGGGTCTGCCGAACCCTCTGAAGGATGAGTTGAAGGCTCAGGACATGGAGGGGAATGGGCAATGGCTGGTGGATACCTTGGTGGTGCGGGAGCAGAGGGCGTTAACTAATTGGGGCGTCACTAGGACGAGTATCCAAAGCTCTCATTTCTATGTGGAGGCTAGGAGATTGCTAAACCATGTTTCCGGAGGATCTTTCCGTCCTCCAACATCATAGATATGACCTATCCCTGACCTGGTGGTGGCCCGAATTTTGTGCGGGGTAAGGGTGAACGTGGGGGCACAAATTCTGGACGAGTGGAGATATTTCTATACGAAGCCTATGACCGGCCTACCATTTCCTTCTCTCATTAATAGGCTCTACAAGTGGGCCGACGTACATCAGGAGTCCGAGGACATCGTCGTGGAATGTGATAGGCCCTTCGATCCCTTCAGGGTGAAGGGGGCTCCAAGGAGAGTCCAAAAGAAGAGAAAGACTACATCGACTAAGTGAGATGGTAGGGCCAGCACTTCCAGACCTACTGTACCATTTGAGCGGATTGAGGCCTAGATGGCAGCCATGCGGGAGCTATTGGGAGAGTTGCCCAGACCTCCTTCCAACAGCCGACCCTCTAGTGCGACAGCTGCCGACTCCGGGGAGGTGTAAACGGGAATTGCTACCTTGGCTCAGGCACGTGTAAAGCTCCAGGAGGACTTGGAGCAAGAGAGGAGGAGGTGGCATTCTCAGGAAAACTATTCACCCGGATATGGAAGGGGATCAATGTTATACCACGGATGCCCAAAGATCAGACCTAGGAGTTGAAATGGAGAAAAATTAAATATTGGAATCAGGTATCAGAACGGGTCATGAGGTGACCCGTGAGAGCAGCCCCCGAGTTGAGATGTGACTCGTGGTGAGGCTTAGGAGTTGGGTTTGAAATTTGGAAATGGGATCCCAATGGAGGTGACCACGAGTCGTGGTAAGGCCTTATGACTCGTTAGGTTAATCGTAGGGAGGGGTGAGTGTAAAAGAGAAAGAAAGAGGTAGTATACCCAACAGAAGACACCCACAAGTCGTGGTTAGTCACCATGATTCGTGGAAGGAGTCGTGATCAGCTGATAGAAAATATTTGAAAACCATAAGCAGTGTACAAGATGAGTGGTGACCACAAATTGTGGTCACCCAGTGACGAATCATGCAGTCCCCTGTTGTGAGTCCCAGACGAATGCTAGATAGTGTACTCAACTTATCATGCCACGAGTCGTGGCAAAAGGAAATGAGTCGTTATGTCCCTCATGGGGACTAAGTGGCAGTGATTTTCTGCGAATTCAATAAGGGATTTTCCATAATTCCTAAGATCCTAATGCCTAAACTATGTCATTTTGAGTTATGAATGATGACTTTTAAAGGGATTAAGTTCATTTTACGCAATATACATTCATGCATGCAAAGGTAGAAGGTGAGAGAGGGTGATCAGGCTTATTCTTCTTCAAATTCTCTTCAATTCCTCTTAGGCAATCAAAGAAGTGTAAGAATCAGCTACCATCAGGTATGTAGGGTTATGAATGAGTGATTCCTTTCACACCCATGCCTAATCCCTCTTTAAATCATGAATTTCATTTGTCAATTCTATGGGATTTTAACCCAATGCATGAATTTCCTAATTCTCTGCATGGGTATGATCTAAATATGTTTCTACTAATTGAATTATAATACATGGGAAAATTTTATAATGTTTTCAATTAAAATCATGTTTCAATTTTTATGAATTAAAAACCCCATTGATGAGAAGTTCATGAAAGATGAGATTTGTGATGAATGTATGAGATATTATGATGAAAAGCATGTTATCAAGCTACCCATGTTTATAATCACGTTTTCGATGTGAATTGAGTATTTTCAAGAATGTGAAAGTATTGGGCAATGCCCACAGGTTCAAGTATGATTTATGATGTCTTGAATTATGCTTACCACATGGTTTTGGAGTGAAGACTCCCAATTATTTTCATCCTGTGGTATCGTTTGAGTTAAAGCTTCTCATATGCATAATTTCAGCTTTGAGATGTATTTAATTGTTGAGCTTCATCAGTATACGATGTTGAGCTTCATTGAAAAATGATGGAGAGCATATGCATATTTTTGGGAGTAGTATCTAGCACCGAGTAGGCTAAGGGTCGATCACCCCATGCCTTAGAACTACACGCCAATGTAGGTTTATACTTATATATATATATATTACCTCGAGACCTCCCTTGTGATCTATCCCCTACCCTATTAGGGCACGAGCTTGATATCAATATCATCGTATCGTCCCTAGCCATGGAAAGGCTTTGGACGACTCTACCCAGTTTAGTGTGATAGTTAGGACTATGTAAACTATATCGTGGTATGTCGATTAAAAGACGAACCTCCCATTTTTCCTCATGATTTCAATTATGCATGTTCTTCGTCCATGAGATTTATATATCTATATATGTTCTAAAGCGGGTTTGACTTAATGTTCAGTTTTACTTATGACTATTATTTATTAGCATTGAATCAATCGATTCAGTTATGATGTTATGTTTTGTTATGATGAGATCATGATTTCAAAAAGAATGCACGCAAGCCCTACTCTTAGATTCTTATTGTCTATGTTTTACTTTATGCATGTTTTAAATGATCTTTACTTATATAAGTAGTTTTACTTACCTTTCATACTCAGTGCATTCCCCGTACTGACCGCATACTCTATGTTATAACATTTTATGATATAGGACCCCGCACTCAAGCTTAGCCTAGTTCATAGACAGTCTCCCGAGATAGACTCTTACTCTAGTTGGTGAGTCCTTATTCTCTGAGGACCATGCTTATTTAGACTTTCTCTATGTATTTTCAGTTTCATCTTTGTTGAGTTAGTTGGGTCTTATCCCATCAACTCGTCATTTTTAGAGGCTTTTCAGACAAAGGATGTATTCAGCTTCAGGTTGTGTATTCAGTTGTTATGTTTAATTTAGACTTCTGCTAAGATTGTCCTGACAATTCTTCAGTTTTATTAGTTTAATTAGATGTATGTTCATGCCATGGGTCAACTTTAAGTCTCTCGGGGCTCCTTGTCCCCTGTGTCTATCTGGGCCTCCGTTCGGGTCGTGACAAACTTAGTATCTGAGCAATAGGTTTGAAGAGTCCTAGGGTGTCTGAAAGATGCGTCAAGTAGAGTCTTTTTCATGAGTGTGAAGCATGCCACACTTATGACGAAGAGGCTACGATACGTTTAGGAAATGTTTCCTTCTTTCATGATCTATGTCGTGCGATGAAAAGTCTCCCTATCCTTCTAATTCATGCTATTCGTGATTGCAGAATCATGGCTCCCCAAAGAGTAAATGGTAGGAGGAATAGGAATGGAGAAGGCCACGGGGATGGCAACGGAAACAGGCAATAGCAGGCCCCACCAGTTCAGGAGCACCATGCACCGGAGCCGATTTCCCATGTTGAGTTTCGGGCAGCTATTCAGATGCTCGCGCACGCCTTGACCGCTCATGTCAATCTGCAGTCAGTTGCGTATGTTCTACAAAATGGTAGTGCAGTGGCGGCACGAGTCAAGGATTTCTTGAGAATGAACCCGCCAGAGTTCCTCGGGTCAAAAGTAGATTAGGACCCGCGTGAGTTCATAGATGAGATTGTGAAGATCTCCTAATTAATGGGGGTGAATGGAGTTAAGTGTGCGGAGTTGGCCTCATACCAGCTGAAAGGAGTCGCACACATCTTTTTCGTCAATGGAAAGATAGTAGGGCCGCCGGAGCAGGTCTTGTCACCTGGGGAGAGTTCCATGTTGCATTCTTAGATCGATTCTTCCCTCGTGAGATGAGGGAGCTAAAGGCAGCCGAGTTCGTGAATCTTAAGCAAGGGAGAATGACCGTGCAGGAGTATGTCGTTGATGACTGATCAGAGGGAATGGGTAAGAAGGTTCATTCATGGAGTGGCGAGCTATTTGGACAAGGATTGCAGGACCGCCATTCTCCACCAGGATATGGATTTCCCTCGGATAGTCTTGTACACCTGCATATGGAGTCGGTGCATATGAGAGAAAGGGAGGCCAAGAGGGCCAGGATCGAGGACTACAAATTCTCTCAACCAAGGTCAGGTGGTGGGCACCGACAGCAGACCCGCCAGATATCTTCAGCCCTAGCATCTTCAGCATTGGTTGTGCCATCCATGCCTATGCATGATCAGAGGGGGCAAGCATCAGGCTCGAGGGATCAGAGCAGCAGACTTGCAGATTCTAGTATCCCAGCTTGCTGCAGATGTGATCGGGCACACACAGGCCGGTGCTTAGCAGGTACAAGTGCTTGTTTATGGTGTGGAAATCCTGGACACATACTCAAAGATTGTCCAGCAGCGAGGGGGGTCATGATGGGGCCGAGGCCCAGCTTCTAGTTAAGCAGCCCCCCCCCTGCTCAGCATAGCAGGGGCATCTACAAGCACATGTGGCGGTCAGCGCCAAAATAGATTCTATGCCCACCACCTTAGAGGCAACACCATAATAAGTTTATTTCAACAATAAATCTTAACAGGAGAATCATCACCACAAATAATTTCCACAGACCCAAATAATACATTATCATCCATAGAACATACAATTCATCATATAAAGTCTAACCCTTCTAATTCGCAAGATCTAATTCATGTCATGTAACAATCATAGTCTACCCTTAAACATTCAGTTACTGCATCCTATAAATAAGATTTATATGATTAATCGCTCAAGATTTAATTCGGGAAGAATAACTATATAATTCTACATGTGTGTGTATTTTTATATATATACACACACACAAAAAACAATGCCCAAAGTTCATTTTGCATACATTCAATGGTGATGGGTCAAGTTTTCCGCCTCAAGGACGCCAGTTGGAATCCTATGAAGATGTTTTCCAATGAAAGTTTTTTTACACTATTTTTTATTTATTTTGCAAAAATAGTGATCACGTTAAGGGGATTCAAACTTACAACCCAATTGATAAGAAATCAATGCCTTATCCATTGAGCCACTGGAACCATATAGTCTTAGTGCCACTATTATATTATATTTAACACCACATTTA
>JACEIK010002211.1:75033-87764 GCA_018107945.1 Datura stramonium | reverse complement strand
AAATAATTTATAATCATACAATGTATAAAATTTATTTTAAATCATAAATTTTAAATACCTTCCTTTCTTTCTCAAAGTTTGTGCCTAGTCAAGCAGTCTCATATAAATTAAAACAGAGAGAGTAATAATTTTCTTCCACCAACTAATTCTCTCTCCTCCAAAATTTTCTCCACTCTTTTTGTCAAAATTTCATAAACTCGATAGTGAGTTAATCTTTTATTCTATTATCTAAGTCGTTTGGATGCATTTCAAAAACATTGTTTAGACTATAGTAATTTAAATATTAAAAAATAAAATATATGTTGCACTAAAGGACAACTAGAAACTTATACTGAAGTCTCAGTTGATTTCTTTGGCTTTTTAAAATTTTCTGTTACTGTGAGTCAATACTTTAACATAAGACTTCGTCTCTCTATATATGTATGTGTGTGTGTAAAATTCTTCGGTATCTTTATATTTAGTCATTTACATATATAGAGCATAAAGTATTTATAAATATAAATAATTATGCCATCATTATGTATTTTTAGAATATAAAACTCACTGAGTGCAAATATAAATGAATGATGTACATATATTTATGTAAATACTAATATTCCCTTTTTAATGTCATTAATATTCTCTTCTAAATTGAAAAGACGAATAATCAAATCTAAGTCCCAAGTTGCTATTTACAAGATCAAAAATAGATTAAATAGTTGGTTAACTTAATCAACACATCTATATTTAAAACGGTATGGCACCTGTAACCTTCAAATCCTAGATCTGCCTTAGCTCTCCCCCTATGGGTTTCACATTATGGGGATATCACCACCTCTTTTCTAATCCTTTCATCCTTAGAATCTTATTGATTCGAATATTTAATAACAATTTAATCCAATTTTCAATTCTACCCATTAAAAGTACATCAACTATATGCACATATATATGTTTGGAAAGTCAAGGTCTAACACGAAAATGAGTAAGTCATAGCCTACCTGGATGTCAAGCTGTAGTCGAGATATTCCTAATTGCATGCTTGCACCGATTCCTCAGTTCTTGTAGAAATTCCTAGCTATGGAGGATGAATACCTACCTCCTAACTCTTCTTCTTGTTCCAAAAGTCTACTTTCTGATTTTTGAGGCATTTTTATTAGACCCTTTTTTGAAAATAGGTTTTTAAAATCCTAACTAGTATGGGATTTTTGGAATTCTTGTCCGCATCACCCGCTGCAGCAAGACTATTTACCACAGCAGTGGTTTCGCCATGCGGAGAGTAGCCCATCGCGACGGACGCACACCTGGGCCCACCAATTGTGACTTCGCCCATTTGAACTTGTTCGTCTTACGCCCTTTGTTTTTTGGGGGACTTCATTTCAAATTTTCAAAAATTTTAAATTCGTCCGCTCTGAGGTTTCCAGGGCGCTATAATGATCGAGCGGGTCGTAACACTGATTGGTTTAGAGATGCTAGGGAAAAGAACAAGAAGCCTAATTGGTTTCTACCTCATATGTTCGAGGCCATTCGGGAATATTAGAGATCGCTACATTCTCTAGCAAAGTCTGAATAGGTGAAGAAGGTCAATAGGGAAGGGAAATGTGGCTCGTTGCACACTCGGGTGAAAAAGAGCCAAGGGACGATAGCTAGAGAATTAGTAAGTAACATATATACATTTTATATATTTACTAACTTTGATTATATTTTATATGAAGGCTAAATTCATTGCACATGGGTTTTGAGATAAAAAGGGGGGCACTTGAATTTAAAAATGAGCACCCTCTTGTCATGGGTTGTATAGTCCTTGCTTGGCTTTTTGAATTTTAAACTAGCTTGTCTATAGTTATACTCTTAATATGATTTATAAAGTGTGTGAACTCCTTGGATTGTGATACTTTGTGTGGTGAGTCCTTTGTCTTGATTCTTTTGTGTGCATGATTATCTAGAACTTGTCCTACGTATGATTCAAGGTGAAATTTTAGATGAGGCTACAGTTAGAACATGATCTTAGGCTTTTTATGGATAGTCACTTCACCAAAATGACCTCCTTGAACATAAATCTTTGATAGACAATATTTGAGCCTTTGACCATTTTCCTTGAAAACCACATTACAAGCCTAATGACCCTTTTTTAATCCTCTTTTTTGGCACCTATCCTCCCTAGTTTCTAGTGATGAAAAAATGAAAAAAAGGGTTGTAATACCTCGAAAGTACCTAATACTAGAATTGGGATTTGGGAATGTGATCAGCAGAAAAATCTGAAATTTTGACTTAGGACGACTCGTGGTACGAGTCATGGGGAGGACCAACGGACCATAGGATCACTCGTGGTCAGCTGTTACTATGGATAAGTTGTTAACGACGAGTCCAGTAACAACTCGTGGGATGATGGCATGAGCCATGGGTCAGAGTTGTTGTTTGGTTCTGGATTTTCAAGATGAAAGGTACGACTCGTGGTGTGATCGGTTACGAGGGACAACGAGTTGTTGCTTTCACCTGTATGAAGGAGCAGGGGATTTCTCCCAATCATGGTAACAGATGGATTCCACGACTCGTTGGATGAAGGTATGAGTCGTGGTGTGACTCATGGAAACGTTCAGAACTCAAGTCTTATCAAAGGCTATAACGGGAGGAAACCACGACCCGTTGGATCGAGCAACGATCCATAGGACGAGTTGTGGTACCGGCAGTGTGTAAGTTTCCTGCATTTTAATTAGAATAATTTTGTAATTCCTAAGCCCCTAGGTCCTAAACTACGTCATTTTAAGCTATGTTAGGAGGATTTTAAGTGGGTTAAACCTATCCTAATTCATTCAACTCCCATGCATGCAAGAATAGGGGTCTCTCTTTGAAGATCAAGCCTAGAACTCTACAATTCATTTGGCCTTTCAAGGAAGAGTGTAAGATCAGATTACCCAGGTATGTAGGATTTTAAATAAGAGTCCCTCTTCACTCTCATGCTGGAATTTCCTCGCCATGTTCATGAGTTCAAGTATTAAAGTAAACTTGATGATCTTATGGGGTTTTAACCCCAAATTCATGGGATCTTATTTGATTTGATTATGGGTCAATTTCCTTTATGTTATAAATGTTATTCTAAGATCTATGGGCAGATTTTATACTTATTTTGATCATAATTTTATGATTTCAAATATTATATAATCTAAGCCCAATTATGCAAAGTTTCATAAAAAGTCAAGTTATGATTCTATTATGATTTTGATCTTCCTATTCCTAAATTATGATTTCTGATTTATGATACGATTTCTCTTCAAGTACTCTTCATGAATTTATGAATATCAGGCATATGATGTTTCATAAATATGCATGTTTTTCATGATTTATGAATTTATGACTTTTGGCCGACTCACGGGCCCTTATTCATGGCTAATTATGTATTTCAAATATGATCAACATGTTATGATTTATTGGACATGAACTTCATAAATGATCCCACGATCACTCTATGAGCCCTCATGTGTATGTTTTTGGGAGCAATGTCTAGCACCAAGTAGACCCGGCGTTTATGTAAAATCGGTGGTCTCAGAACTACGTGCCACCGTAGGTATATGTATTCATGGATCCCCTTTTGATCACGTCATGCACGTCCCTTGCCTGGAAAGCCTGGGATGGCTCTTCCCACTTGAGAAAGATAGTTGGAGTATCATGAAAGCTCTATCATGACGGTGTCGGTTAAGACGAGTTCTCCCATTGTTCCTCATGATTTGTGCATTATCCTGTTTATGTTACTTTGGCTCATGTTATGTTTTTATAAGGTTTCTCTTATGATTATGATTATGACTAGATTATGAATGTTTCGAAAACCTTGAGCCCTCATGTTTATATTATTATATTCACTTCATGTTTATACTGTCCTACTCTTATGAACTCTTATGTATTTTAACTGTCTGTTTTTACTTACCTTGCATACTCAATACATTCCAAGTATTGACCGCATACTCTATGATTTATTGTTTCATGATACAGGTCCGAGGGATCGGGCTCAGCGGCATCATTAGTCCTTTTTACCCCTCAGTCCTATTCAGCCAGTGTTGGTAAGTCCTCATCCTTTGAGGACATTAAGTGAAATGATTGTTCCATATAATGGCTGCGACAAGGGCAGCGTGTCACGGACCCCCTCCCTGCGTGTTGGGCTCCGTGGCATGCCTGTAAATTGGCGCATTGGGGTCATGCCATGGACCCTCTGTCCACCGCCCAAAGTGTGTGTGTATATATATATATAGCACCTTGTTCATTTGATATATATTCCAAAAGTAAAGCCTCAGCCAGAGAAGAGGAAACACGAAGAAATCGATAAATTGCGTCCATTTACGCTACGAAATGCCATTCAAATTAAAATTAACTTTGGGTACCGAAGTTTAAGCCCGTAGGGAGCATTACTACGGAGTTATTTTTGTGAAATTCGCGCGGTAAATCGTACCCCCGCCGAGCCAAAGTTGTCAGAATTTCTTCAAACTAATTTCTATACAATCACAAGCTTCACGTAAGTATTTCTCCCTTCTGAAATCTCAAGAAATTATATGTTTTCGACCGTGTTTCGTTAAGTTGAAATATAGTTAATATTTATATAAAAAGTTATTTCTTTTCCCGAATTTAGTACTGAAACTAGTTTCATTCTCCCAGTATTACGATTACAGCTGGAAGGAGCTAATGAATATGGTCTAAAACTTTCCAACTAATTAGAAATTGGCAATCCAGGTATGTTAAGGCAAATTCTTTTGGCAAGTTAGTTTCTTCGGTATTATAATTTAGTTTGAATTCTAGCAAGAAAGCGAGAAGCTTATGTATTGTGATCAACAATTGTTATTAGCTGAGGCGGGTATCCTATGTGTACTTTGGGATTGTCTTTGCCCTGTATAGCCTTCCATAGACAACCCCAGGGTTACTAGCTGTGTTGACGCCCGCCAAGGGCGAGATGACGTCGCTCCAAGGGGCAGTATGCCGTCCTAAAGGGACGAAGATGGGGTCCAAGGTCCTCATACAGTCCATTACATGGATCGACTATTTTATGTCGATTGACACTACATTGCGCCCCGTGTCGAGCCTGGTGCCCGGGGTGCAGATATCAGATATCAGGAGTCCACCAGACTTCGACACAGCTACAGTCCAGGGGCTGAGTGGGCTCAATTGCAGACCCAGAGGACTGGTAGGACGGTTATAGTTGCTAGATGACTCAGTATGACCTTGTTAGGGGTATATAGATTGAAGTGTACTCACCAGGGCTTATGGGGGGCCCAGATGGGTTATTCTGTGCTGGCTGTACCTTCTGGATTATGGGGGCCAGGTAAGGTTCTTGTTTGCATTTGTTACTAATAGATTAGACAGTAGGAAGTTCAGCTATTCAGGTAGTATTTCTATCCCCTCTTTTCAGTTACCTTCAGTTTCATTTTAGTTCATTCAATGATTTACAGTTACTACCTTACATATTCGGTACATATTGTACAAACGCCCTTCTTAGGCCGTTGCATTACTTGCCTACAGGTACCGATAGACATGGACTAGAACCTTCCTAGTTTTCAGCCAGATTAGCAGTGCAGTTTTCTCCTTTCCTCCGAAGCTCATAGTTAGAAGGTTGACTCTCTTTTTGTTTGTACAGTTTACGGGTAGGTTGGGGCCCTGTCTCAATCAGTATATCGTTCCTAGAGGCTTGCATATTGTTTCTGATTCCCTGTGGTTAGTTCTGGTTGTCTGTGTGGGGCCCATATGTGATTTATCTTGCGTGTTGGCCATATGGGGCCTTATTTAGCTGTTAGTTAGCGTCCTTGTCGGCCATAGCTTTTTTTAGTGCTGAATTTACTTTACATTCATAACTAGACATAATGGTGGTCTTGTCGGATTGCATAGAATTCCCTATTAATGTATGTTTTTAGGTAGCTGTTTTCTTTTACAGGTGGTTATACGGCCTTGTCGGCGGGGGGTTGTGTTTATAGTCGAGATATAGCCCATTCTTTTCTTGATTTAATATATAGTGTTAGACATGCACTAGAGGTGCGTAAGTTCAGTCAGGTCAGTCCAAACACTAGTAGGGCACTAGGTGTCAGTCATGCCTCCCAAGGTGGGGCATGACACGACTAGTCCCAATGAGTCATGGTATCAACCAACGACTCATTGTGTGACCCATTGGACCTTGACGGAAAGTTTTTCAGATTTTTTCTCAAGGGTATTTTTGTAACTTATTATTATTTTAATGTCTATCCTATGACTTTTTGGGGGTGAAATTACAGGATTTAGGGAGTTAGTCAAAATTCTCTCTTCATTCCTCTCATTCTCTCAAGTTTATTACTTAGAAAACTCATTCAGTTCTCCCAGAGCAAGACCAAAGGTTTTAATTCTCCTCAGATTTCTCAAGCAATCTCATAGGGGGAATTTCTACTCCAGGTATGTGGGATTTCAATGAGGGGATTGCTCTTCCCTTATGCCCCAAAAATCTTCCTAAAATCTTTATCAATTCTAACCCTTTTTGAATCAATGCTTGGGTTGTTTGTCGGTTAGAATATGAATTTCCTTCTTGTTATAATTTTCATGATTTTTTGAAGGTTGTAGTTTGTTATACTTTATGATGATATCCCTTCCCATGAAATATATGCTTAGCGCTAGTCTATAAATGTGATTTGAAGAGTCCTGCATAATTCTCCAGATACAAACCTTGCTTGATTCGGATAGTTCTTGTAAGCAATAGAATAAAACAGTTAGATTATCCAAAAAGTTGAATTATTGATTGTTTAGTCCTAGTCAATACTTAGCCTTTTCACTATCTTATAGAAATGTCAGCTGATCAGTTTGACTATACTCAATCTCATAAGGATTTCAGTAAAATTCCATAGTCTCGGTTATCAGTCGTCAGGGCGTTCTGTAGACGGTTACAATGCTTTCAGCTAAAGCATCTCTGGCCAGTCTTAGAATCTTTTGTTTCAGTTATTAGGTCCTTCAGACTTTCAAGTTACTTCCAGATAAGTATTCCTGACTAAGTTTATCAGGTTCGATCTATCAGCCCAGTAGTCACAGTTAGAAATTCCAGTGGAGTAGGACTTAGAACTGAGTGGGCCAGGGTTAAGCGCATCCAGGTTCCTAGAACTATGTTGCCACCATAGGTTTTTAGCCCAAATGGGCATCAGACAGTGATCACCCAGTTTAGTTACTCTACCTTGGCAAAGTATAGTGGGCCTTCTCAGATGGGGGGTATACATCGGACTCCACATTTAGCTCACGTAGTTACATGTCAGTTATAGTCTCTCCAACAATATAGCACAGTACTACTCAGTCCAGAATAGTCACAGTTTTCTGTGCAGCTCAGTTATTCAGATTTTAGTACGTAGTTATGATTCTCAATCAGTACCCGCATTATAGATATATTCAGTGTGTATCGATTTAGTTGTGTATTCTACTATTCTTACTTTCATCTTGCATACTTATTACATTCAAAGTAATAATGCATATATTTTCTATGTTGTATCGTATTATAATATAGGTGCAGGATCTCAGTCATAGCATCATCAGTAATTCCCTTCAAACAATTTCAGCCGCATTATCTTTGGTGAGTCCTCATCTTTCAAGGACAGGGATTTAGTTACTATTTGAGTTTCTTTCTTTTAGATTTTCTTTAGACTCAGCTAGGGGCTTTTTCCAGCAACTCGTCAGTTCTTAGATGGCTTTTAAACATAGCTTTGTTCAGTATTTTATCATAGATATATTCTTTTTTTTAAAGTGTAATTTAGTTATGTTTATACAGCTTCAGCTTCTATTTAATTCAATTTACCACTATGATGTTAAGCCATGGGTTAGCTTGGGGTCACTTTTGGCACCAAGTACCATATCGCGTCTAAGGTACAGACTTGGGTCGTGATATAAAAATTCTTAGTGATTCTATGAGGAAAGACTAGCAGTCAAGTAGTGAATAAAGGGGCATGAAAAGAAAAGAAAAAAACGTGAATAATGTTGAGGATGAACAACAAGAAAAAGGTAGTGGACCTAAAAAAGAAAAAATTCTCAAAGGTTCTTAGGATTGGTAGCCACTATCAAATAAAAATCATTCCTACCCATCCTGAGCCGACATTACAATCAAGAAAAGTCCTTATGATCGTAATCTCTTGAAATGACTAAGTAGTTTGAGTATACATGAAGGGAAAGCTTATGGTATGTTGCATATGTATGATACATCTTTTCAGAGTGTGAACGTGCCTTACTTATTATGTTTGTTACACCCTGTAAGTTTCTATCATTTAACTGTGGCCAAGAAAGCAGGAGATAGGGCGCACCGGGCGCGTGTCGTGCAGCCATGCCTGCACACTGGCCAGTGCATCATACTGGTGAATGGCTATGGTGGCACATTGCCCCCACCCCCCGGACATTTCCTCAAGTGTATATTTATATAAGTCAAGTCATTTGAAAATTTTTAAAACATAAGTTACGGACTTGGGTGAATTAAGGTAAAATGACGCTGCTAAACTCCATTTAATTGCAAATTCATCTTGGATAACAAGTTTTGGATCTACGAGGAACGTATCTATAGAGTTATTTCCTAAAATCTAGCTCGAGTTGTCGGAGCCCCACCGAATAAAAGTTGTAGAAATCACTTCTAATCGAGTCCTAGGCATCTTCAAGTGATAAGTAAGTATTTCTACCTTCTAAACTCTAGGGAATTCGTAAGCTTTTGGCTACATTGGATAGAGTTTGATTTTTGGTTAATGTTCTTTAAGGATATTGTTTCTAGCCATTCCCTTGATTTGAAAATAGCTTTTTTCTCTCAGCGTAAGGGCTGCAATATGGAGGAATCACCGGCTTTAGGTTGGAATTGATTGGGTGAACAGAAATCAACGATTAAGATATGTTAAGGCTGACCTCTTACAGAAGTTATTCTGGTCGTAACACTGCTACGACTTGTACTTCTTTAACAACTTAAAAATTCAAATGTTGTAGTTACTCGTTACAAATAGAATTGAGATTGTAGCATAGTATCCTTGGTTAGGGTTGATCATATTTCGTACGGACTCTTGCCATGAATTGCTAAGGGGCTACTAGTTGTATGAACTGCTTATGGAGCTATAAACTACTTATAGAGCTATGATGCTGCTAATGCTTACGGAGCTATAGATTGCTTACGGAGCTACGATGCTGCCATCATTTATAGAACTATAGACTGCTTTTGGAGCTATGAACTTGAATTGGATATGGAGCTACTGTATTTCTTCCGGAGCTATTAATTGTCTTAAAGAACTAAAGTAAAGCCTTCAGGGCTATACTAGAGTCTCCTATGAACTCCTTTTATGCTAAGATGACATTATCGACCCTCACTAGGGCCTGGTGTCTCAGACACAGTTGCAGTCACTTATGGGGCCTTAGAAGTATCGATAGGGGTATATAGACTAATTGGCGCTTGTCGGGGCTTATGGGGGCCTAAGTAGGTTATCTGTGTTGATTGTACCTTCCAGGCTTATGGGGGCCCGGTTAGGTTCTTATTTGAGTATTATCTGCTAATTATAGCTTATGATTATGACATTGTGCAAGTTAAATTCTGATTCCTGTTGCTAATTACTTTCAGTTCTTTTAGCAGCTTTCATTCTGCTATTTCTATTATTTCCTTACATATTCGGTACATATTGAACTGACGTCCATATGGGGAGCTGAATACTTGCCTACATGTTCGGACCGATAAGTTTCACGACCTCCTTAGAAGCTACTCAGGGTGAGTAGATTGGTCAGCTCCTTTCCTTTGGAGTTGCCTGCTAGAGAAGGTTTACTTATTTTTGTTGTATATTTTTGGGGTAGGTAGGGGCCCTGTCCCGACTACTATTTCACTCTTAGAGGCGCAGACTATAGTTCCTAGCTAATTGTTCTTTGTTGGCCGTATTCCTATATGTGTTATATTTTGTATGTTGGCTATGTGGGGCCTAGTTTAGATATCTGTTAGTAGTCTTTTTGACTGTAGTTTATATATAACTGCCTGCCTGCCTTCTGTTATGACATAGAAAACATGACAGTCTTGACGGCCTGCATAAGACCCTCTTATTATTGTGATTGCTGGGTTAGCTATTTTTATACAGGTTCCTTGTTAGGCCTTGTTAGCCTGAAACGATGTTTACAGCTGAGATATAGTTGTTTGTTTTCTTGATTATGTGCTGAAGGCACCAGAGGTGTATATTCCCAGCTAGGTTAGCTCAGAGTCTAGTGTGGCACTGGGTGCCCAAGGTGGGGCGTGACAAACTTGGTATCAGAGCAACGTCATATCCTAGGGAATCTTCAAGCCGTGTCTAGTATAGTCTTATTTATGGATGTTTTGTGCACCACATTCTATAATAAGGAGATTACGGGGCATGATAGCATGGTTACCCTCCTCCCTTCTCAAATCGTGGTATAGAGTTGAGTTGTATAGGGTTGAGTCCCTAAGTTCACATTATTCTGTTTATCTACAGAGAAAATGTCTAACGCACAACAAACTACAGCTGGTCAAGAGTTGGATACTGCGGTAGGAGAGGGCACTAGCAGAGTGCCAATATAAGAGATGGCCCGATCTGAGGGCGAGAGAGAGACATAACCTTGATCTCCCAAGCATCCTTCACCACACCAGGAGCCCCCCAAGGAAGCAGATGCACCAGTACCACCCCCAGTCATCCCTATACCATTGGATCAGAAGGTTAGGAGTGCAGTTTACATGTTGGCTCAGATGATGGCCGCTCAACATCAACCGGTGGCACCAGTTATTGTTGCACCCACTTAGGGGCCTCAAAGTTCGAGGGTTCATGAGTTTCTTGCCTTGAGTCCTCCGCAGTTTGACAACTCTCAAATACACTCCTTGTTTAGAGAAACTGTAAGCGATTGTTGTATCAAAATAAATATTTCCGACGGATGTCGGGATTGAATCCCACAGAGACTAGTGAATGATTTGCACAAGCATTATTTTAGGAAATTTGAATTAACTCGCACCAATTAAGAAAAACAAAATAGTAAATTTTGGGGGGAAAATGAAGTTAACAATATTGTGGATTTTAAAGCAGCTTGTCAAAATAGCAAAATAACCAAAATTGATAGATAATAATGAGAGAAGACTAGAGATGTGGTGTAGATAGGGTGCTAATCAAATAAGGATATGCTAGCTCATCATATCATTGTAAATAAGTGTAAATAACTTTGGCCAAGATTACACCCTATGTTTTTCAACCTCATGGATACCTTTTTCTCAAGTACTTTCGAACCTCAAGACACAATTCAATTAGCCTAATAGAGTTTTGGTTAATAGCTTAAGCTATTTCTATCCATAAACTACTAAATGGGATTATGAATAAGGGTTTTGGCTATTTCTAGCCCAACTCCATACAATCACATCCATTCCCACCATCAAATTCTCTCCCAATACTTGAATTCTTCTCTTTCAAGCTAAAAATCAAGTAAGAAAAGTAACCCACATTTGGAACTATGGATCATCAGTTATAAATTAGAGAGAATTCAACAGATTTACATAAATTAAGAAATATTAGGATGAATCTAGCAATATCCAATCTAGTTAAGCACCCATCATCATATACCTCTAGTTGATGATTTAGCTACTCATGATTAAGAAACTAAAGATTATATTCATCAATAAACTCAATGATTTCATAAGTAAGAGCAAGAAAAATCAAACTCAAAATATGTCTGCAACAATAGTTATACCTTGCTAAGGAAGAAGATGAAAATAAGAAAAACAATATTCAACAATCTCCTTCAATGGGGTTCTTCTCTTTTTAAAGCTAAAGGAATCAAAAAGCTAAAAAGTATAAAAGTTATGTAAAGAGTATTTTATTCTTGACTATATACAAAAATAGGGCAACCAATCTCCTCTTTTTCCAGTGTTGGACGTAATTCCCCCTATTCATACATTTTGTCACTTGCGGAGGAGCCGGTAGTTCGCTGGTTGCATTACGCGAACTGTCGTCCATCATTTTCTGCACTTGTAGTGATTTTCCAGGACCATTCGGTGATACCTTCGGTGATTCGCCAACCTTCATCCACGATCCACTAATTCCTTTACTCCTCAGTTCAGAAAGTGCAAACACCTGTAGGCAATTTGACCAGCGAGTCGTCGGTTGATGTCCGTGGCCGCTAGTTACATATTCTCCTCAAGTCAGTGGTCTTATGCGTTTGATCGGCATTTCACCGATATTCTCTAGTAGAGCGTTGATTTTCACTTAATTTCATCCTTTTTACTCCATTTCTTGCTCTTCCTATTCAACTCAAACACCTGCACATAAAAAGACAAAAAGGGAATAAATTTCATCTAAATGACTTGAAAACTAATCTAAAGCTCATGCTCAAGAGCCTAATGAGTTGGTAATTTACCAACTCATCACAGTTTACAAGGATAGACCACAAACAGGACCCTCAGGACTTCTAAGATTAGTTGCAGCAAATATTCAGGGTAATGCATGCTTCGTCCACAGAGTCAGTTAAGTTGGCAGTGTTTCGTCTGCGAGATATAGCAGTTCTATTGTACGAGAGTTGGGAAAGGTCCAGGGTTAGAGATGTACCTCCACCTACTTAGTCCATTTTTTCGGAGGCCTTCATATATAATTATCAGAATGAGCGTTCGGGAGTACGCACTCTTTGGGAAGATATACACCAGCTTTTGTTGATACTATGTTATCTAGGGTACACCGATTCATCATGGAGCTTGCTACGGAGTATGTGGAAGCCTGTATTATAGCTACTTTGCATGAGGACATGGATATCTTGAGGATTTAGGCTTTTTATCTGAATATAGA
>JACEIK010002211.1:36050-61696 GCA_018107945.1 Datura stramonium | reverse complement strand
AAGACAACAACAAGTCATGACTTCCTTCCAAGGTTCTCTTTTCAAAGCCCAAAAGAGACAAGAGTGAAGTTTCTTACCTGGGAAATCTTTTCACCATTGGGTAGAGCTCTTAATTCTTTGAATTTTGAAAAAACAATGAGGTCAAACGGAGTAGAAATGAGCTTTTTAGCTCAAAATTACTTCATATAGGCAAGCTGGGCAGTGCCCGCATGTGGCGCCCGTGCGACGCGCCCTCGCGCGCGCCTTCTGCCTTCCTCTTTCGGCGCCCGCGCGCATGGGCGCTTTTCTAGCCGACAGTGCTGTCTTCAAACGAGCATAACTTTTTACTCCGAACTACGATTGACGAGCGGTTTTTTTCACTGTAAACAGACTCAAATATATTTCATTTGATAGGCCATAGGACCTCTTAATCGTTATGTATTTTGAGATATGTTCATTTAAAGTTGACCCTTATTCACAAACTTCACATACTCTTCGCTTTTCCCTTTGCACATGTTTCCCTCCTCACCTACGGACAACATACAACCCATAATCCCCTTAATATGACATATAACAATCAATTAATCATCAATAAAAAAATTCCGGGGTGTAACACCAATGATCATAGAGTGATTCAAAAAACTTATAAAACTTCCTTCTTAGCGTATTATGTACTTTTATTCCTACCTCAAAAGCATGAATTTATCGCTTAAATTATCTGGCGTGTTACATCCTTCCCCCTTAGAAACATTCATCCTCGAATGTTTGACGACATGCACGACCCCAACTCATGGACCTACACAGCATGAAACCGCACGACATAGCCTCACATGAAAAGCCTACCACTAACAAGTCCAAACAACAAAACTTTGCACCATGCCGAGGCGCGAGACCACTATAACCACAATCAAAATAAGAATCTTACCTGTCGCCATATCTAGCCTCTGGCCAGTTATAATCAATCAAGTTATAAGCATCCCTACACAAGCCAGCAAATATGAGTCTAGACTCGGCTCCTACGACATCTGACTTTTCGCACGATTTCGATCAACAAAGAAGGGTAATAATCCTAAATGTCATGTAGCCTCTTGTCTATAAGTACACTGCGCAACGCACACATAAACAAGACTCTACTAGACACGACTCATAGACTCCCTAGGACGAACTGCTCCGATACCAAGTCTGTCACACCCCAAACCAAAGGAGTCATGACTAACACCTGGTGCCACCCCTGATATGAGCATAGCAGACGCCCAAAATATAAAACAAAGGCCAGAACTAATGAGGTTCAACAACACAATGACTATAAAATCAGAATAACACGATACACTATATCGGAAGCTGGATCACCTAGCCAACCAAAAGGATATATATAAGTCGTCAAGGCCACAGAATGGAAAACAACTATACAACATGGCCCACCTGGCCTATAACAATGACATTACACCGCAACAAATGTCTACGAGCCTCTAAAAATATAATAGAATTCATTTTTCTGGGATAGGACCTCGAACTACCCTTTACTCAAACATCTGGCAACTCCGAAAGACCTGCAGTGCACCAACCTAGTTGGAACTCCACTCAGCACCCAGGAACTCGATCTAACATCCCACCATCACCTGCAGGCATGAATGCAGTGCCCCGACTAGGGCGTCAGTACAGTAGTGTACCGAGCATGAACGGCAGAAATAACTGGGAGACATATATTAGAGATCAAAAGATATACCAGATATTAAAGAAGGAGACTCAACATAAGTAAACACATAGAACCTACCTTGCCCCCATAAGCCTGGCAAGCACAAACAAACATACAAACAAAACCTACCTGGCCCCTAAAAGCTCGACAAGTCCGAAAGTAAACAATAATACAGCGGTACCTAGCTACCATAACTCACTTTTCATTGCCTCTAGACCTCTCAGTGGCCTCAGCTAACACCAACCAACATCTAGCGTCCACTGCTATCAGATAATAGATAACACAAACAACAACCACGATAACATACCAAGAAAATCAAAAGTAAACACCAGTCAGTGAACATCATCAATCAAGCATTGCTGGACTCTCTCTCGGTTGTGCACAGTTAGCGGTGCTCAATCCATCTGGGAGAACCAATCGCGATCCTAGGAAGGCGCAGGCATGTCAGACCACTCTCAAAACATGTTTCTCAATTCGACACTACGAAGGACATCATTCTCAACCCATAGGTCATATCACTTGTCACGCCCCGCCTTGGGAGGCATGACGTGAACCTGGTGCCCTATCAAGACCTGAACTGCTAAGCTGACTTAGCCTAAGCACCTTTGGTGCAGGGCTAACTCTAACTCAAGAATCAAGAAAATAACAGGCTATATAGCGACTGTAAATATAACCCCTAGCCGACAAGGCCTATAGCCACCTTTGAAAATAAACAGTTGACCAGAGAGAAACAATCATAGGGGTTCTTATGCGGGCTGACAAGGCCACCATGATATCTAGTTATAACTGAAAAGTAAAATCAGATGATAAACTGAACTATGACCGACAAGGCCACCAATCAACTGTTAAATAGTGCCCCACACGGCTAACACACATAATCAAAAGCATATATGGGCCCCACACGACCGATATCATTTTACCACAGGGAAGTAACACAATCTGCAAGCCTCTAGGAGTAATAATATGATCGGGATAGGGCCCCGACCTACCCATATTGTACAAACAAAAGAAGTAAACCTCTATCACACAAGCTCCGGAAGAAGGGAGCTGATGGCTATGTACAGCTGACTGGAACTACGAGGGACCTGCTCCTCGTCTATCTGCACCTGCAGGAAAGTAATGCAGCGCCTCAGAAGAGGGCGTTAGTCCCACAGGTACTGAATATGTAAGGCAGTAACTTTAAATGACTGAAAGTAAGAAATAGAACTGACAATGACTGAAGTAAAGAAAATGGACTGAAGATGACGGAAGTAGTAAAATCAGGGCTAAACATAACTGTAATAAGGAGGGTAGGGGTCATACCTGACAAACGAGGCGTCTTACTGTCTAACTATCAGTAACTAAAGAAAACATAAACCTTACCTGGCCCCCATAAGCCGAAAGGTACAATCAGCACAAAATAACCTACCTGGGCCCCCATTAGCCCTAGTGAGTACACCTCAATCTATATACCCCTATCCAGGTCATACTGAGTCAACTACCAGCTTTAAGCGTCCTGCCGATCCCATGGGTCTGCAACTAGGCCCGCTCGGCCCTTGACTGTAGCTGTGTCTGAGTCCGGAGGACTCCTGATATCTACACCCCGAGCGTAAACACTCGGTGGGGGTGAGTATAAGGCCAACCACAGCATATGAGGATCTGGATCCCCATCTTTGTCCCTTGCGGACGACATGTCTCTCCGTAGAGCGACGTAATGGAGCGGTCACGTAAGCTATATAGGTCTAATCCAGCCCAAAACAATACAATTTATAAGTCTCAACTGACAACAACAACTAGACATGATAACATACTCCTAACATGCTTTACTGGGATTCATACCGGACTACTATGCTGAAGAAACTAACTTGCCTAAACAAAATGCCTTAACATACCTCGTTCG
Source organism: Datura stramonium (assembly GCA_018107945.1). NCBI lineage: Eukaryota > Viridiplantae > Streptophyta > Magnoliopsida > Solanales > Solanaceae > Datura > Datura stramonium. The sequence continues at coordinate 58,142 of JACEIK010002211.1, read as the reverse complement.
TTGTTTACCGATTAACTAGCGAGTTTCAGGTCGTGTTCAACTTCCCTTCTCAACTGTAATCATATTAATGGAAGAATAGGGCTACTTTATTACTATATTCGAAGAAAACAATAAGTTTTATACATATATATATATATGCTGACTATACTTCAACTTATCAAAAGACGATTAAAAACTCATAATTTCTTGAGAATCTAGAAGGGAAAAATACTTACTTTAGGCACGTGATCGTATTGACACTAGTTTGGAACGATTCCATCAACTTAAGCTCGGTAGGACGATGATTTTCCGGGCGTATTTTACGAAAATAACTCCATAGGGATGCTATCTACAGCCTTATACTTCACTACCCGGAGTTAATTTAGATTTTGACGGTGTTTAGCGGCGTAATCTGATGATTTCCAAAAGTTTTCCTCGGTTTCCCTCTATTCTGGCCGTGAATATGTGAATAATGATCTAACTTATAAGTGTGAGGCCTTTATATACTTGAGGCGGAAGACAAGGCAACGTGGCACTCTGTCGGTCATGCTCATTCTGCTCCGTGCCACTTTCGGTAACGCGGAGGGGCTACTCCGTGCCACTTTGCCCCTCTGGGCAACTTGGTTTGGCCACCTCCCGTGAAATCCTGACTTGGCACCCGTTCGGCATTTCCCCGGGCCCTTTCCTCGTACGTATGGCACTCTAAAACTCTCAACCAACGTATGAAGAGGCTGACTAAATGTTAGAAACTTACGGGGTGTAACATCATTCCTTGGGCTCAACCCCTCAGCCAGAAACACTCTCGCGTCTCGGGTATCCATAAGCTACAAGGTTCCTCGGGTTCGACCCCTATCCGGAACACCTCTCATGCATCGGGTATCCACAAGCCACAAGGCCTCAAACATAACACACACACAATTCACAAAAATAATAATAAATGCTCACATAGCCCATAATTAGCTCTCAAACCCCACAACCCGACTATTATAACTTAATACTATTCTTTCACATCTAGCCGTCCACCGACAAGCCACTAACCAAGCTAAGGATTACCATCCTAACTATTCTATCCTCAAGCCTTACAAACATCCCACATGCCACTCTACTTACAACTAACATCAAGGGACACGACCAAATCAACCCAAGTGTCACCACGACTATCACGTGCCATCGACACGATCGCCGATTCAAATATAAGAAAAGATCGTCGTAGCCATCGACCTTAAGCACTATAATCTCTAATTCACCTTTCAATATCATCACCTAATATTATTCACACTAACATCCCACAACATGCAACAAGAACCACATGCCTCACACATGGCCTCTTGACACGAGCCTACCAACTTGCCATGACTACGATTCTCCGCACTCAAGCCCTAGCCACCAACTAAACCATCACCTCAAACACATAATTATAACCATATAAACAGTAGAACAAGAGTTCTATAATAGCAGAAACACAAGCCATCACAAAACAGCCAACACATACGCCAACACGGACGACAACGACTATGGAATTCATGCCGACAAAGGGAGGGACAAGCCTAACATACCTTAGCTTCAAGCCTAGCCGAACCTGAGCCTTCAACACCATGAACCTACTGCCTAAAGGAAGTCCAATATTCTGCCAAAACGCAGCCAACACAACTCAACAACAAGACAATACAAACGAAGCTTACCCGATAAGATTCATAGGAATTCGACGGTAGAAACTCCGAGACAATAACCTACCGGCGTTAACACACCTATAAACAACCTTAATAACTAAGGAGAACAAAATAAATAAGGCTTACCAGTATATGCACCACGAAACATCGACCATTTTCCCGGAAAAAACACCAAACCACGGACTACACGCGATTCCCGAATTTCTGACACAAAACTCATGTTGAGCAATGGCTTCTAGCCTCAAAACCAAAGAAAAACATGGAGAGAAGTTGAGAGAGGTTTCATAAGAAATATATGCTGGAAAATGAATTTTTGATGAAGAACAACCGACCAAGGGGCTATTTATAGTTCTCCACCGCCTTAAGAATTTGTGAGGTGCCTGCTTGTGCTGTCCTGCGAAAACGTGAAAATCTCTTTAATCCAAAGTCGGATTGGAAAATGGTTTGATGCACTGGAAACTAGAATCATAGATCTTTAATTTGATTGGTCGCACACCCCCCTAAATCCCTATAGATTGGGAGAAACACTTCGATATATTTTACCTAAGTTTTAAAGAATCTCAAGAAGGAAATTTTGCGATAACTTTTTCATAATTTTGTTCTACAACTTTATCGACGTCCAATGATCATAGAGTGATTCAAACAACTCATAAAAATTTCCTCTAAGCCTATTATGTACTTTTATTCCTACCTCAAAAGCACGATTTTATCGCTCAAATTATCCGGGGTGTTACATCCTTCCTTCTTAGAAACATTCATCCTCGAATGTTTCACGACATGCACGACCCCAACTCATGGACAACCGCAGCACAAAACCGCACGACATAGCCTCACATGAAAAGCCTACCACTAACAACTCCAAACAACAAAACTTTGCACCATGCCGAGGCATGACACCACTATAACCACAATCAAAATAAGAATCTTACCTGTCGCCATATCTAGCCTCTGGCTAGCCACCTATAATCAATCAAGTTATAAGCATCCCTGCACAAGCCACCAAATATGAGTCTACACCCGACTCCTACAACATCTGACTTTTCGCACGATTTCGATCCACAAAGTAGGGTAACAATCCTAAATGTCATGTAGCCTCTTGTCTATAAGTACTCTACGCAACGCACACATAAACAAGACTCTACTAAACAAGGGTCATAGACTCCCTAGGAAAAACTACTCTGATACCATGTCTGTCACACCCCAAACCAGGGGAGGCGTGACTAGCACCTGGTACCACCCCTGATATGATCATAGCCGACGCCCAAAATATAAAACAAATGCCAGAACTTATGAGGTTTAACAACACAACAATTATAAAATCTGAATAACATGATAGACTATAGCGGAAGCTGGATCACTTGGCCAACCAAAAGGATATACATAAGCCGTCAAGGACACAAAATGGAAAACAACTATACAACATGGCCCACCTGGCCTATAACAATGACATTACACCGCAACAAATGTCTAGTAGCCTATAATAATATAATATAATTCAATTGTCTAGGATAGGGCCTCGATCTATCCTTTACTCAAACATTTGTTGACTCCGAAAGGCCTGGAGCGTACCAACCAAGTTGGAACTCCACTCAGCACCCAAGAACTCAATCTAACAGCCAACCATCACTTGTAGGCATGAATACAGCGCCCCGACTAGGGCGTCAGTACAATAATGTACCGAGAATGAAAGGCAGAAATAACTTGGAGACATAGATTAGAGATCAAAAGATATACCAGATATCACAGAAGGAGACTCAACATAAGTAAAAACATAGAACCTACCTAGCCCCCATAAGCCTGGCCAAGTACAAACAAACATACAAACAAAACATACCTGGCCCCCAAAAGCTCGGAAAGTCCAAAAGTAAACAATAACACAGCAACACCTAGCTACCATTACTCACTTGTCATCGCCTCTAGACCTCAAAGTGGCCTCAACTAACACCAGCCAATGCTAGCATCCACTGCTATGAGATGAAAGTCAGATATCCTNCCATTACTCACTTGTCATCGCCTCTAGACCTCAAAGTGGCCTCAACTAACACCAGCCAATGCTAGCATCCACTGCTATGAGATAATAGATAACACAAACAACAACAACGATAACATACCAAGAAAATCAAAAGTAAACACCAGTCAGTGAACATCATCAATCAAGAACTGTTGGACTCTCTCTCGGCTGTACACAGTTAGCGGAGCTCAATCCATCTGGGAGAAACCATCGCGATGCTAGGAAGGCGCAGACATGTCAGAACACTCTCGAAACATGTTCTCAATTCGACACTACGGAGGACATCATTCTCAACCCCGTAGTTCATATCACTCCTTGGGCTCAACCCCTCAGCCGAAAACACTCTCGCATGTCGGGTATCCATAAGCCACAAGGTTCCTCGGGCTCAACCCCTAGCCGGAACACCTCTCATGAATCGGGTATCCACAAGCCACAAGGCCTCAAACATAACACACACACAATTAACAAGAATAATAATAAATGCTCACACAGCCCATAATCGCCTCTCAAACCCCACAACCCCCCTATTATAACACAATACTATTCTTTCACGTCTAGCCGTCCACCGACAAGCCACTAACCAAGCTAAAGATTACCATCCTAACTATTCTATCCTCAAGCCTTAAAAACATCCCACATGCCACTCTACTTACAAATAACATTAAGGGACATGGCCAAATCAGCCCAAGTGTCACCACAACTGTCACGTGCCATCGACACGATCGCTGATTCAAATAAAACAAAAGTTCATCGTAGCCATCGACCTTAAGCACTCTAATCTCTAATTCACCTTTCAATATCATCACCTAACATCCCACAACATGCAACAAGAACCACATGCCTCACACATGGACCCTCGACACGAGCCTAACAACTTGCCATGACTATAATTCTCCACTCTCAAGCCCTAGCCACCAACGAAACCAGAACCTCAAACACATAATTATCACCATATAAACAGCATAACAGGAGTTCAATAATAGCAGAAACGCAAACCATCACAAAACAACCAACACAGACGACAACGACTATGGAATTCATGCCGACAAAGGGAGGGACAAGCCTTACATACCTTAGCTTCACGCCCAGCCGAACTTGAGCCTTAAACACCATGAACCTACTGACTAAAGTCAGTCAAAAATTTTGCCAAAAAGCAGCCAACACAAATCAACTACAAGACAAGACAAGCTAAGCTTACCCGATAAGATTCATAGGAATTCGACGGTAGAAACTCCGAGACAATAACCTACCAGCGTTAACACACATAAACAACCTTAAAAACTAAGAAGAAAAAAATAAAGAAGGATTACCAGTAGCTTAACCACGAAACAGCCACCAACAACCCAGAAAAAACACCAAACCACGGACTGCACGCGATTCCCGACTTTCCGACACCAAAATCATGTTAGCCATGGATTTTGGCCTCAAAACCCAAAGAAAACCATGGAGAGAAGTTGAGAGAGGTTTCATAAGAAATATATTTTGTAAAATGAATTTTTGATGAAGAACAACCGACCAAGGGGCTATTTATAGTTCTCCACCGCCTTAAGACCTTGTGAGGTGCCTGCTTTCGCGGTCTTGCGAAAACGCGAATATCTCTTTAATCCAAAGTCAGATTGGCAAATGGTTTGATTCACTAGAAACTAGAATCATAGATCTTTAATTTTATAGGTCACACTCCCCCTAAATCCTTATAGATTGGGAGAAACACTTCGATATATTTAACCTAAATTTCAAAGAATCTCAAGAAGAAATTTTGTGATAACTTTTTTCGAATTTTTTTCTACAACTTGATCGACTTCCAATCTTAAATATGATCGTAGAATGATTCAAATAAATCATAAAACTTCCTTATTAGCCTATTATGTACTTTTAGTCCTACCTCAAAAACATGATTTTATCACTGAAATTATCCGGGGTGTTACATCCTTCCCCCCTTAGAAACATTCTTCCTCGAATGTTGGACGACATGCACAACCACAACTCATGCACCGACACTGAAAGACATAGCCTCACATGAAAATCCTACCACTAACAACTCCAAACAACAAAACTTTGCACCATGTCGAGGCGTGACACCACTCTGACCACAATCAAAATAAGAATCTTACCTGTCGCCATATCTAGCCTCTGGCCAGCTATAATCAATCAAGTTATAAGCATCCCTGCACAAGCCAACAAATATTAGTCTAGACCCGACTCCTACGACATCTGACTTTTCGCAAGATTTCGATCCACAAAGAAAGGTAACAATCCTAAATTTCATGTAGCCTCTTGTCTATAAGTACACTGCGCACCGCACACATAAACAAGACTCTACTAAACACGGCTCATAGACTCCCTAGGATGAACTGCTCTGATACCAAGTCTGTCACACCCCAAACCCGGGGAGGCGTGACTAGCACCTGGTGCCACCCCTGATATGAGCATACCCGACGCCCAAAATATAAAACAAAGGCTAGAAATGATGAGGTTCAACAACACAACAACTATAAAATCAGAATAACACGATAGACTATAGCGGAAGCTGGATCACCTAGCCAACCAAAAGGATATAAATAAGTCGTCAAGGCCACAGAATGGAAAACAACTATAAAACATGGCCTACCTATCCTATAACAATGACACTCTACCGCAACTAATGTCTATGAGCCTCTAAAAATATAATAGAAATCAACTGTTTGGGACAGGGCCCCGAACTATGCTTTACTCAAATATATGGCGACTTCGAAAGACCTGGAGCGCACAAACTCAGCTGGAACTCCTCAGCACCCAAGAACTCTATCTAACAGCCTATCATCACCTGCAGGCATGAATATAGCGCCCCAACTAGGGTGTTAGTACAATAGTGTACCGAGCATGAAAGGCAGAAATAACAGGGAGACATAGATTAGAGATACAAAGATATACCAGATATCACAGAAGGAGATTCAACATAAGCAAACACATAGAACCTACCTGGCCCCATTAAGCCTGGCAGGTACAAATAGAAATACAAAAAAAAAATACCTGGCCCCCATAAGCCTGGCAAGTCAAAAAGTAAACAATAACACAGCGGCACCTAGCCCACGCAACTCACCTGTCATCACCTCTAGACCTTAATGGCCTCAGCTAACACCAGCCAACATCTAGCATCCACTACTATAAGATAATAGATAACACAAACCACAACCACAATAAAATTTCAAGCAAATCAAAAGTAAACATCATCAATCAAGCACTGCCGGACTCTCTCTCGGTTGCACATAGTTAGCGGAGCTCAATCCATCTGGGAGAACCAATCGCGATCCCAGGAAGACTCAGACATGTCGGACCACTCTCGAATCATGTCTCAATTTGACACTACGGAGGACATCATTCTCAACCTCTTATGTCATTTCTCTCCTTGGGCTCAACCCCTCAGCCGGAAACACTCTCGAGCATCGGGTATTCACAAGCCACAATGTACCTTGGGCTCGACCCCTAACCGGAACAACTCTTGTGCATCGGGTATCCACAAGCCACAAGGCCTAAAATATAACACACACACAATCAAAAACAATAATAAGACATTCTCAAATATCCCATAATCAGCTCTAGAACCCCACAATTCGACTATTACAACACAATACTATTCATTCACGTCTAGCCGTCCACCGACAAGCCACTTACCAAGCTAAGGATTACCATCCTAACCAGTATATCTTCAAGCCTTACAAACATCCTACATGCCACTCTACTTACCAATAACTTCAAGGGACACGGATAAATCAGCCCAAGTGTCACCACGGCCGTCACGTGTCATCGACACGGTCGACACAATCGCTGATTCAAATATAACAAAAGATCATCGCAGGCATCGAACTGAAGCACTCTAATACCTCATTCACCTTTCAATATCATAACATAATCTCATTCACACTAACATCCCACAACTTTCTACAAGAACCACACACCTCACACAAGGCCTCTCGACACGAGCCTAACAATTTGCCATGACTAAGATTCTCCGCAGTCAATCCCGAGCCACCAACAAAACCATCACCTCAAACACACCACTATCACCATAGAAATAGCAGAACAAGAGTTCAATAATAGCATAAACACAAGCCATCACAAAACAGCCAACACATACGCTAATACGGACGACAACGACTATGGAATTCATGCCGACAAAGGGAGGGACAATCCTAACATACGTTAGCTTCAAGCTTAGCCGAACTTGATCTTGCAACACCATGAACCTACTGCCTAAAGGCAGTCCAAAATTCTTCCAAATGCAGCCAACACAACCCAACAACAAGACAAGACAAATGAAGCTTATCCGATAAGATTCATAGGAATTCGACGGTAGAAACTCCGAGACAATAACCTAACGGCGTTAACACACCTATAAACAAACTTAAAACTAAATAGAACAAATTAAAGAAGGCTTACCAGTAGCTTCACCACGAAACAGCCACCAACAGCCCGGAAAAAACACCAAACCATGGACTGCACGTGATTCCTAACTTCCCGACACCAAAATCATGTTGAACCATGGCCTCTAACCTCAAAACCCAAAGAAAACCATCAAGAGAACTTTAGACATGTTTCATAAGAAATATATGCTGGAAAATAAATTTTGATGAAGAACAACCGACCAAGGGTCTATTTATAGTTCTCCACCGCCTTAAGACCTTGTGAGGTGTCTGCTTGTGCGGTCTTGCAAAAACGCGAATATCTCTTTACTCCTAAGTTGGATTGGCAAAGGTTTTATGAAATGGAAACTATATTCATAGATCTTTAATTGGATAGGTCGCACACCCCCTAAATCCTTATAGATTTGGAGAAACACTTCGATACATTTGACCTAAATTCCAAAGAATCTCAAGAAGGAAATTTTGCAATAACTTTTTTCGAATTTTGTTCTACAACTTTATCCATGTCCAATCTTAAAGATGATCACAGAGTGATTCAAATAACTCATAAAAATTCCTTCTTAGCCTATTATGTACTTTTATTCCTACCTCAAAAGAATGATTTTATTGCTCATATTATCCGGGGTGTTCCTTAGCTGTAGATCCATGGGCAGTCTATCATATTTGAGGCTAGAACAAAAGAAAATAGCTCGAGAATTGCACCAGTTAGCCAATCTATCAGTCCGGGTAGTAGATTCAGACGATAGAGGGGTCATGATTCAAATACAGTAGTGTTATCTCTAGTTTTAGAGGTAAAGGAGTGGAAGTAGGGCGAACTATTGGCCTTTGAGTTAACGGGTGAAGGTATCTTGTGATTAAGAGGTCGACTCTGTGTTCCAGATATAGTAGGGCTTCACTAGCAGATTATGACTGAGGTACATTATTCTCATTACTCTCTTCATCCGGGTTCGACAAAGATGTACCATGATATAAAGGAGATATATTGGTGGGCTGGAATGAAGAAGGGTATAGTTGAGTTTGTAGCACAGTGCCCTAATTGCCAACAGGTAAAAGCTGAACATCAGAAACCTAGCAGACTAACTCAAGAGATAGTCGTGCCTATATGGAAATGGGAAGCAATTAATATGGATTTTGTTATAGGGTTACCTCGCAGCAGGCATAAATTCGACTCTATTTGGGTCATTGTCGATAGGTTGATGAATTTAGCCCATTTCTTGCCAGTCAAGACTACGTTTTCAGTTGAAGAGTATGCCAGGATATATAATAAAGGGATAGTCTAACTGCATGGTGTACCAATATCTATTATTTTCGACATAGGGGCACAATTCACCAGCTAGATTTTGGAAGTCATTTCAAAAGGGTTTGGGGAAGTATGTTAATTTGACTACAGCTTTTCATCCACAGATAGACGGTTAGGCAGAGTGCACCATTTAGATGCTCGAGTACATGCTACGGGCGTGTGTGCTAGACTTTAGAGGGAGTTGGAATGAGCACCTACCTCTTATTGAGTTTTCGTACAATAATAGTTATCATTTCGCTATTCAGATGGCGCCTTATGAGGCTTTATATGGGCTGAAATATAAGTCCCCTATATGATTGTTTGAAGTAGGGGAATCAGGGTTGATAAGACCTGATATGATACATCAATTAGAAGAAAAATTTAAATGTATCAGAGAGAGATTACTGACAGCTCAGAGTCATCAGAATTCCTATTCTGATATACGGTGTAGAGACTTAGAGTTTGATGTTGATGATTGGGTATTCCTTAAGGTTTCGACTATGAAGGGCGTTATTAGATTTGGTAAGAAGGGAAAACTTAGCCCTAGGTTTATTAGCCCATATCGGATCCTCCAAAAGTTAGGCCAAGTGGCGTATGAGTTAGAGTTGCCTTCAGAACTAGAGTTAGTTCATCCAGTCTTCCATGTGTCAATGCTACGGATGTGAATAGGAGACCCTTCTCGGGTTGTCCCGATTGGGATGTTCAAGTTACTGAAGAGTTTTCCTACGAAGAAACTCCAGTTGCTATACTAGATCAACAAGTTCACAAATTGAGGACTAAAGATGTAGCCTCCATTAAAGTCTTGTGGAGGAATAGAAATATAGAGGAGATGACTTGGGAGGCAGAGGATGACATAAGGTCTAGGTATCCTTACTAATTTCATGCTTGACTAGGATTGTGCAGTTGAGGTGAAATTGTTATTTAGTTATTATTTATCAATGTCGATTAGTTGCTCACTTTTACATCATGGAGCTATGTTGTATAGTTGTTGGTAGTGTCCTATGAGATGCCTATGTTGGACTTTTTTAGCATTTTAGGTATCTAGATAGTCCATATTACAAAGGAGACTGCCAAAATTTTCCCAGCATTTGTTAAAGAGTTGAGTCTCTTTTAGATTAGATTACATTCAAGGATGAATGTTCCTAAGGGGAGATTATGTTACACCCCGTATGTTTCTATCATTTAACCGACGCATGAGTACATATATTGAGAGTTTCGGAGTACGACACATGCAGGAGAGGGCTCGGGGGATGAGCGTGCGGGCACGTGCTCGAGGGAGTAGGAGGCCGGGACCAGAGGCATGGTGCATCGGGCACCATGCCACACAGCCATGCATGTGCACTAGCCGGTTTATCGCACCCGTATACTGGCACTATGGGCGATGCACTGCACCCTCTTCCATCACCTCAATTATATATTTATGTAAGTCAAGTCACTTGAATATTTTAAAAACATAAGCTACAGACTTTGGTGAATTCTCAGTAAGGTTTTCATCAAATTAAGGTAAAATTATGCCGCTAAACTCCATTCATCTGCAAATTCATCTTGGATAACAAATTTTGGGTCTACGAGGAATGTATCTATGGAGTTATTTCTTGAAATCTAGCTCGGGTTGTTGGAGCTCCACCTAGTAGAAGTTGTAGAAATCACTTCTAATCGAGTCCAAAGCATCTTCTAGTGATATGTAAGTATTTTTACCTTCTAAACTCTTGAGAATTTGTAAGTTTTCGGCTGAATTGGATAAAGTTTGATTTGTTGTTATTGTGCTTTAAGGATATTGTTGCTAGTTATTCCTTTGAATTAAAAATAGCTTTATTCTCTCAGAGTAAGGGCTGAAATTTGGAGGAATCACCATCTTTAGGTTGGAACAGATTGGGTGAACATAAATCAACGATTAAGGTATATTAAGGCTAACCTCTTCGGGAAATTATTCTCGTTCTAACACTACTACTACTTGTACTTTTGTAACAACTTAAGAATTCGAATGTTGTAGTTAGTCGTTATGAATAAGATTGTAGTTAGTATCCCTGGTTAGGGTTGATCACATTTCGTACGGCCTCTCTCTATGAATAGCTGAGTGGCTGCTAGTTGTACGAACTGCTTACGGAGATACGACGCTGCTATTGCTTATGGAGCTATAGATTGCTTATGGAGCTACAATGCTGCCATCATTTACAGCTGCTTTCGAAGTTAGAAGCTTGAATTGCTTATGAAGCTACTGTATTTCTTACGGAGCTTTTAATTGTCTGAAAGGACTAAAGTAAAGCCTTCAGGGCCACACTGGAGTCTCCTATGATCTCCTATTATGCTAAGATGACATTACCGACCCTCACTAGGACCTGGTGTGCCCGAGATGCAGTTGCAGTCACTTGGGGGCCTTAGGGGTACCAATAGGGGTATATAGACTGATTGGCGCTAGTTGGGGCTTATGGGGGCCCAGGTAGGTTATCTGTATATTGATTGTATCTTCCAGGCTTATGGGGACCCAGTTAGGTTCTTGTTTGAGTATTATCTACTAGTTACAACTTATGATTATGACATTGTGCAGGTTAGATTATGATTCCTGTTGCTAATTACTTTTATTTCTTTTACCAGCTTTCATTCATTTATTTCTATTACTGCCTTACATATTCGGTACACATTGTACTGATACCTACATATGAGGTGCTGCATACTTTCCTGCAGGTTCGGACCGATGAGTTTCAAGACCTCTTTAGCAGCTACTCAAGATCAGCAAATTGCTCAGCTTCTTTCTTTTGGAGTTGCCAGCTAGAGAAGGTTTTCTTGTTTTTGTTGTATAGTTTTGGGGTAGGTCGGAGCCCTGTCCCGACCACTATTTCACTCTTAGAGTCTTTCAGACTACAGTTCGTAGCTAGTTATTCAGTGTTGGCCGTGTGGGGCCTATTTATGTTATGTTTTTTATGTTGGCCGTGTACGGCCTAGTTTAGATATCTGTTAGCAGCCTAGTCGATTGTTGTTTATATATAACTGCCTGCCTTCCTTCTGTTATGACTTAGATAGCATGGCGGTCTTGTCAGCTCGTATAGGACCCTCTTATTATTGTGATTGCTGGGTTAGCTGTTTTTATGCAGGTTCATTGTGAGGCCTTGTCGGCCTGAGGCTGTGTTTATTGTCGAGATATAGTTTTTTATTTTTTTAATTATGTGTTGTTGGCAAGAACCAGAGTTGCATATATGCAGCACAACTAGGTCAGCTCAGAGTCTAGTATGGCACTAGATTCCAGTCATGCCTCTCAAGGTGGGGCACGATAATGTTCCATGTTGTGCAATAATAAATTGAGAGAGGAATATCCTAAAAGTGAGGGGCATAATATGTCTAAGTCAGTGTACTATGTGTTGCATGTTTTTTATTTAATCATGTTGACCCAGTTTTGAAAAATGAGTCGGTTATAGAAGTTGTGTAGTTTTGAATGTGAAAACTCTGCATGTGCTTGATATGAGTTGCTATAAGTTGATGAACCACTTAATCATGTGCTTTCTGCTATTTGTTTGAGTGTGAGTTTATAGAGGTGATAAGTGATGAGAAAATATGAGTTTTTGCATGGAGTTGAGTATTGTTGAAGACGAATAATGGTTTAAGTATGGGGTGGTGATGTTGGTCATATTCTTATGCCCATTGCCTTGTTTTGAGTTCATAATCCCTATGAAATGTATGAATTCATTTTTTGTTTGTCTTGTGAGCTAATAAATGTTTCTATATGCTTTGAGTAGGAAACTAAGGAAAAAGGACCCAAACTCAAGGTATGAATAAGAAGGTTTGTGAAAGTCGACTTGGGCTATGGCTTGTGTGGCGTGCCCAAAACTTGTGTTTCAGATAAAATGCACCAAAGTTGGTTCTAGGGATGGCGTGGGGAACCAAGTACCTTAGCTTCGTACATGAGAATTTGACTAACACCTTGGCGAGATGGATGGTGTGGAGCCCCAGATGCACTCCAGACTTAGAAAATTTTCCTAACATTCTAGTGCTATGGTGAGAGTGATGCACCAGAAGGGTCTTGAAACTAACAAAATTGACTAACACTCTGGTGCTATGGTGAGAGTGGGGGACCAAAGGTGTTAGAAGTGCAGAAATTTGGCTATGTTCTGATTGGCGCACCCGGAGCTATTCTTCAGAGGAAATTTGACCAATTCCTTGGTGCTATACATGGGATGGCATGTCAGACCCTCCTGGATAGCATTTTTCTGATTTTTAAGTTAATTACTTGAGGGAAAAAGCGGCATTTGAAGGATCACCTATATATATAACATCTAGAGCATTTCTAGCATATCGATTATTATATCGTTCATCATTTTGAAGGTTTTAAATGCAGCTTTTGGGAGGAGAGACAAATTCTATTTAGGTTTCTTCTTTTCTTTCTTGTTTTACTGAGAATGATGACATTATCTTTGTTTTTCCTCCTGTCTATGAGTGGCTAAATTCCCATTTTAGGGATTTGGCATAGTTGATGGTTGAAGTTTGAAAGACTTTTGATTGCTAGTTTAGATTTTTTCATAAAGGTTGTTAATATATACTTGTTATAGTTGCTTATTCACTAGTCTGATCAACTTGTGAGTAAATCTGTTGGCTTTTGGTTGAACTTGGGAAAGGGAACCGAAAAGGTTCAAAGTAAATATAAATAAGGAATTCGAAGATCCTTTGGCCCATTGGTTGGAGGTTAGAAGTTGTTGTTGAGGATAGAGATATACCCTTCAATCATGTTTAGTTGATATACAAGTAGGCATAACCGTTGTTTCATGTTTCTCCTGCTACCATAGGAATATAGGCATAAGGGTTCATGAGATAGTTCTTGGATGCTCGGGAGAGTGGCAAGAAATAGGATAGTAACTTGCAACTAACAACCTTAGGAGGAATTAATCTAGCGTAATCACGTCTTGAGAACTCAACCTAATATGTAAGTGCCATTTCCCTAGATTTTCATCATCATTTGAAGTACAAAAAAGTCTACAATAATCTTAGTTTTAATTAATTTTACATTTCAAATTTTACTTGTTTAATTCTTCAAACCATTCTATATTTTATCTATTTTCTTAGAATAGCAAAATAAAGTAATAAACTTATAATGATTGATTTGAAAAGTCTCTGAGGGATCGATAATCGGGACTTCCAGTCTTATATTAATTGACGACCATGTGTGCTTACGTGCGCTTGGCTGACACCAATACACATCCTAAGAGTACCATATTTCTTTCGCACGAAGAGAACTAGAGCACCCCAAGGTGAAACACACAGGTGAATGAAACCCTTATCTAGAAGATATTTTAACTGCTCTTTTAACTCGACTGGAGCCATTCTATATGGCAGAATAGAGATAGGCTAAATGTCAGAAAGAACATCTATCCCAAATATATTTCCCTAACGGGAAGAACTCTAGGAAGATCATCTGGAAAGACATCTAGAAACTCATTAACAACTAGGACTAATTGAAGGGATGGTGTCTAAATATTAGAGTCTTTAACTCTCACTAGATGATAGACACTCCCCTTAGAGATTAACTTTCTACCTTAAGGTATGAAATGAAATGACCCTTAAGCATAATGGGACTACCTTCCCAAACTAGGACTGGCTTGTTTGGGAATCGAAACACTAGTACTCAGGTCCTATAACTAACTATGGCATTACAAGAATACAACCAATCCATTCCTAGAATAATGTTGAAATTCACCATTTCTAACTCTACTAGGTTGGCTATGGTGTCTTTATGATGGACTAAAACAATACAGTTCTTATAGATTCTCTTAGCTAAGATTGACTCACTGACAGGAGTAGAAACATTAAAAGGCTCTAAGAGTTGTTTTGGGCAAATCCCAAACTTAACGGCTACATATGGATTAACAGAAGATAAAGTAGTGCTTGGATCAAGTAAAGTATACATATCAATAAAGAATACTTCGAACATACCAGTAACAACATCTGGGGAGTTCTCCTGATCCTGGTAACTAGACATAGCATATAGATAGTTCTGACATCCACATATCCCTATAGTGTTGCCTTTTTGGGAAACTTTGCCTATTGAAGGGTTATACTAAGCCTTGTTACCCCCATTGCCCTATCCTGATGTACAATCCCTCAAAAATCAGGGTTGTTGGCCGCATCCATAACATCAATCTCTACCTTAAAAAACACTCCCTCAAGTAGGTCCTGTCAAGTTGGGTCCTGCCATACTTGGCATAGGATGATTGGTGTCAAGGGTTTCCCTGAATTGTGCTACCCTACATTTGAGACTTCAAATCATTATTGTTATCTGGAACTGGAGCACCAGCGGCTGACGATGCAGGTCTAGAAGATCTCTTCCGAAAGAAGGACCTATTACCGTTTTCGTTCCTCTATTGTTTGGTCTCATTACCGTCTATTTTCCCTCTTACTTTGATAATCCTTTTTTTCCTTCTGCTTATCCTTCTCTAACTGTTACGCATACACCATAAGCCTAGATATATCCATATCACTGATCAATAGTGAGCCCTTACACACCTTCTTCACGTGCTTGCCCAATCCAAATACAAACTTCCTCATTCTGGATCTCATATCTGGTACCATCTCTGGAGCATAACTACATAGTTGGGTGAACCTAAGACTGTATTCCTTCAAACTCATGGTGCTCTGCTTTAAGTTCACAGACTTCTCAGCCTTCGCCTCTCTCAACTCCTAAGAGAAGAAGTGGATCAAGAAGGCCTCCTCAAAACTATCCCAAGTTGGCGGAGCTGAATTCTCACCAAACCTTGCTTCCACTGATCATACCATATATTTGCGACATCCTTAAACTAATACCAAAAAAACTCAACTCCTTATGTTTTTGTGGCATAAGCTCCTCTAAACTCTGTCTCTGAAGTGCCAACTCTAGAAGGCTGAGGAACTGGTGCTTCTGGAACCCTTTCACTAGTAGTTGGTGCATCCTGGGCTCGAGCATTAGCTCCCTAAACTGTAGTGCATGCACCATTCCTAGTTTGTGGAGGGAGACTTGTTGTGTTGTTTCCAGCGGAAACCTCAACACTAGCAGCATTCTTCTTACTAGAAGTACATTTTGGAACCATAAACTGAAACATATGAATGCATGAGTTAGGATAAAGTCTTTATAGAGTTAAACTCTATCGCACGACTAGAGTATGAAAGAAGGGAGGTATTTCCTAACGTCCTGTAGTCTCCCTGTTATAGATACGGTGCACTTCACACCTATAAGAAGGACACTACTACACTCGGCTTCATAGACATCCTAGGACTCTTGAACCTAAGTCTCTGATACCAAATTTTTCATGCCTCGAGCCCGCGCTCTTGGTGTGGCTGCCACTTAGACCACCTAGTGGTTCAAGAAAATCCTTGGCCTGGCCTACTACTAGCTAAGATTGCAATAAAATAATATGAAAATAATAACTGAAGTGAGCTTAATTTAATAAGAATAAGATTTATTAACTAAAATTAAAAAAATAATATTAAAAGGTAACATTTATATCTCGACTCTCTAACTAGTCTATGAAGTCTCTAATGTCTGAAGGATAAGTGCTAGGACAAAGCTAAACAGCTACCTTATGCTCTACTAAAATAAAGTAAACATGATTGGAAATCTTCGGAAGTAGTAGGCCTTACCAAAAGCTGAATGAATGAGATCCTAGAAAAGCATCTATTTCCAGTTCTATCTACCTAAATCTGCATCATAATAATATGTAGTTCCAAGTGGCATCAGTACAATTGAATATACGGTATGCAAAATGGCTGAATGAAACAACAGGTAAGTGACGATCTCTGAACTAAAGAATAAAGTGACCAAATCTGAAACTCTGAATGACGCATTAAAACACAAGTATGAAGGATGTGTAAACAGTTATGCAATAAAACTTTGCAATAAAACAAGCTCTGAACATACATGTGTGTATATATACACACACATAACTTTAGTCAGGAGATTCTCATAACTGACATACACTATGAATGAGCGCATGATGCCCAATTCTTCCCTAAGTTCGAAGAGTTGTCCAAATCCTTGCCAAGGCATAAGACAAACTAAACCATAGATCCACATTAAGCCCTTACCAGGGGCTATCTAAGAAGTAGCCCAAACCAACGACACGATCCTAAGCTACACTGGCTATATAGTTCTGTGGCTTACGGATTATTTGAACCCTTTACCCATCTTTGGTACTAAATAATCCTCCCAACACTATAATCATATAAGTATGCCTATCTTAGGTAGCTCAAATCATCTTTTATAAAGCACTTTAGCTATAGTTATAATAGATATATAAGAAATACTCTGCTGAGCCTTGGCTCAAAATTTTGTACATTGCTAATGAGCCATGATATTTAAGAAATACTCTGCTAAGCCTTCGCTCAAAAATCTGTACTTTGCTAATGAGCCTTGGCTAAAAATCTATACTTTGAAAACTTGTGAGCTTCTATGCTCAAGATCACTATATAACACTTGTGAGCCTCTATGATCAAAATCTTTGAGTTTCAAAAGAACAATACTTTACATTAGCTTTTGAAAATCATGCTAATTGAAATTTTGTGCCTAAAAATCTCCTTATTAAAACTCTCTAAAAAATCTACTCAACTTTAGTCATAAAAACAATGTCTTTATCTCATAATACAAAGCTTTCAAAAATAATAAATTTTATGAAATTGGGTCCATGAGATAAGAGACATGAACTACGATTAACAACCAAAAGAGTAAGGATTATAATCAACAATCAACAGATACAAATATACAACACAACATGATGAAGAATTCAAGCAATGAACCATTCAACTTATAGGGAAGAAGACCAAATCAAGAAATTGGGCAAAAACCCTAGGTTTAAATTCGATGGAATCTTTACTCGATGTAGGGCATGAGGAAGAATGGAATTCCTCACTAAGTTTAGCCTTACATACCTGGAACAATGAACTCTTGACTCTAGCTTGAGAATTCCTAGGCTGAAGATGAAGAGCCCTAACTTCCTTGAGAATTTGGGGAGCTAATGATTCTTGAATTTACAATGTTATGAGAGGAAATAAGAGTTTAGACTAACCCCTTAAATATCCCTATGAGGAATCCCAAAGCGATCTATTATAGGTGGTAAAAATATACGAGTCGTCAGGTCTAACCGTACTCGTGGTCACTGAAGCATTTTTATCAGTTTCTAATCTTCATGTCACGGATAGATAGGATATGTCCTGTTTTTTCCTATTAGTCATGAAATCCACCTATGATCACTGGAGCTAAATTGGACACTTTCTGAACCTCACATTAGGACGGTTCTGTACGGATCATACTATCATACCATGATTAATCCCTTGACTCATGGTGTCTGGAAATATAGAGCCCTTGTTGCTTACCATGAGCCACATCACGACTCGTGGTCACTCACCACAGCTATTGGTGTGGTCCATTCTATGGGAAAATTTCCCAGTTTCTACTGGTATTCTAATTCATATCTAAAATCTGATCTTAGGGACTTTTAGGGTGTTTTACAAGATTATATTGTTGAACATTAAAGTTTTGGTGGATATTTAGTATTATTTTTGATGTTTTTAGTTGATAATTAGTATGTTGTTGATGTTGTAGCTTATTGAGAATTGATTTGGCAGCATTTTAGTACTGGTGTGTAGCTGAAAATTGAATTGCAATTTGTTTGGCAAGTGAGATGCAGAAATTGCAGGTTTCTGCATCTGATTTTTTTTTTGTAAAAAATTAACGGACAACATAGGTTTGTTTGTCATTTTTCTTTAAAAAACCATATGCAGAAACTCAGAAAACTGATACAGTCCTAAATTAATATACTTACTATTACTTTTAGTCATCTTATTTCCTAAGAGAGGAGTTTATGACAACAAAAAATGTAAAAACTATGTTTAACAAAGAGTAAATATTGGTTAAAGTTGGTTGTATGTAATGAGTTAATTGACTAGGATTGTGTTCTGCATAATTTTATAACAACGTAAGCATATCGTACTAGTGATCTACTGTAAAATCGGTAAGTTAGGTTCACCTAAATGGTTGGTTCCCTATTAGATGATTATTAGCACGCAACTTGATCTGTTTACGGTGTATACTTTTCTAGCCCATATCTTTAATCTCAGATTAGGTACTCCTGAATAAGGTCAATCTATTAGATGAGGATTGATAGCTTCACATCTCCATTGTTAATCCCTTTTCCCATTCATTATCCCCTTGGTCCGGTGAGTAAAAATAAGGCGAATTCTAATATTCGCCATCGTTAGGATTTAACTAAAACAAAGAGAAGAACAATACATGCATAAACTCCATTCAAGAATAACTAAGTATTTTTCCTACCTTTTGTTAATTTATCATGGTTCCTACAACCCTAGTTACGAGATTTATATAACCCCCCAAAGTTTCCTAAGACTAAGTTCGGGAAGCTGGATATGTTCAGCAGAAAAGTCTGCAATTTTCTCTCAGTACGACTGGTGGTACGTGTCGTAGTAAGCTGGTAGGGGTCGTAGGAAGACTCGAGGATAAGTTCAGAGGCTCTTCCCCCAGACCACAAGTCCACACAATGAGTCGTAGTTTGGTAGTACGACTCGTGGTCATGGATTCGTAACATGCTGCTTAGTTGCCAGGTGTTGGTTATATGAGTGATTGTACAACTAATAGTAGGGGACTACAAGTCGTAGTAAGAGTCGCAGAAATAATCAGAGAGTTGGAGAAAATACACTGGCTAGCTACATGAGGAAACCACGAGTCATAGGTTGATTGTACGACTAGAGGTACGAGTCATGGTGACTGACAGTGAGTATTTTCCAGATGAATCATTAAGGGTATTTTCATAATTCCTAAGCTCCAAATATCCAATGAAGTCATTTTAAACCCAGAAATAAGTGTTTTAAGAGAGTAAATTTAGCCTATTCTAAGTCATTATACTCCCATGCATGAAAGTTATTAGGATTCCTCTTCAAGATCAAGCTAGAATTCTCCCCTATCCCTTCTCTAATTCTCTTAGGCTTTCAAGGATAGATTGAAGATCAGTTTACCTAGGTATGTAGGGTTATTAATGAGGGTTTCCTTCCACCCTCATGCCCAAATTTCTTTTCAAGTTCATGAATTCAAGTTCTTAATCAAGTGCATTGATTTCTAGGGCTTTAACATAATTTTATGAAATTATCTATGATATGTTTATGGTTCTAATCCCTTGATGTTCTGAAGTATGTTATAAGTCTAACAGGCAGATTCTATACACAATTTGACTATAAATTCATGATTTCAAGTTATTAGAAATTATTCCCTATTATGCAAGTTTTACGAAAAGTCAAGTTATGATTCATGATTTCAAATATAATGAGATATCTAGCATAAATGAATGTTTATGAACTTTCCACATATGAATCCATGATTTTGACTTATGAAGTCTATTTCAAGTATGCGTGATTTTATGATTTGGGCAAGCCCATACAAGTTAAGTATGTCTTTATGATTTAGTCAAGGCTAATAAAATCAGCTTATCATATGGTTTGGAGTCAAGACTCTCAATGCAGCTTATGATATCTTTTGGAGTCAAGACTCCCAATGTTCAGATTTCAATCTATGTATAAATTATGATTTCAACTTCCTTGAGCAATGATGTAAGCACTATGCATATTTAAAGTTGTTAAATTTTGTTTGCCTTTGTAAATCATTTTGGTGGATATTTAGTATCGATTTGATGTTTTAGTTGATTGATGAGTTGGTAATTTACCAACTCATTAAGCTCTTAGACATGAGTTTTTGTTTGGTTATCAAGTCTTTCGCGTGGATTTTATGCTCTTTCTCCTTAATCTTTGTTGTATTTAACTTGAGTAGAGAAAGCATGAAATTGAGCAAAAAGCATAAAAATTGAGACAAGGATCGGCGCTCCACCGGAGAATACCGACGAAATGCCAGCTACTTGCAGATTCCTACTATGCTGAAGAAAAATAGCTATTGGTGAACCGCCGGTGACTTGAAAGTGAGGTCCATCAGAAAAGGGCAAAAGCGTTCGGTTCAGAAAAAAAGAATTTTTTACCCTACTTTGTACATTTTAAAAGGAGAATTGAACCTTCTATTCCACATTATTATTTCATTGTATTGAATATTGAATATAGAGTAGAGACAAGTTGGAGAATTAAATTGTAGAGAGAAATCTTCATCATCTTCTTTGAAAAGGTAGAAAAACTCCATAGGAGACCAGAACCTTATGCTTGAATTTTCTTACTCATTAAGTTGAATGGATATTAAATTATTACTTAATGCAATGTCTTCTTGTAGCTACATGAGTAGCTAATTCCTTGCTAGGGTGTGTGAATGATTGGGGTTGATTTGGATTGGGTATTATTTAATTGATCTTTGATATACTCAATTGGTATAATTCTAGTGTTTCATCTGAGTTTTAATCTAAATACTCATAGTTGCAAATGTGGGTTGTATTTACTTACTCTAATTTTTCTTGAAAAAGGGATTTAGAGTATGGGTAATGAAACATTAGTGGGTAATTGGCTGTTGATCATGTGGGGTTGGGCTAGAGATAGCCAAAACCGATTGTCACACATATGTGAGAATCAAATCTAGAAATAATTGATTCTTACCCAAGTTGATGTGGTTGTTGTGAAAAGGACTTTGGAGTTTTAGAAAATCAAAGGTATAAGGCACCTAATTGGTTGAAAAACATAAGGTGCCACCTCGTCCACAATTAATTATACTATTGAGTAATGCTAGGAGCTGTTAGTAATCCCCATCTAATGATGTCCCGATAATATCACACCCATAGTAGTCTCTTGTTTGGTATTTTC